>KV417284.1:413786-506510 GCA_001630345.1 Calocera viscosa TUFC12733 | reverse complement strand
TGGTGGCTCGGATAATGCGGCATGTGAGCAACCTCATGGGATATCCAATGGATATCCAATGAATATCCATTTACGTGAATGGATTTTCAATGGAAGTCCATTGGACTTCCAGCCAACCTCCCCATCCGAGGTCCTCGATGCTGGCAAAATACTCGTGCAGGTAGCCTGCCAGGACCCAGTTGGCGAATAGCAGGTGAAGATTTCAAGAGGCCAAAGTATTTGCTTGCTATTATAATAGCAGGTGAATATTCCCATTAGCACCCAAAGTATTCGCTTGCTATTATAATAGTGGGCAAAGATTTCAAGAGGCAAAAGTGTTCCCTTGCTGTTATAATAGCAGGTGAATATTCCCATTAGCACCCAAAGTATTCACTTGCTATTATAATAGCAGGCAAAGATCCCAATAAATGCCCACAACCTTCGGCCGCTATTATAATAGCAGGCGAAGATCCCAATAAGTGCCCACAACCTTTGGCTGCTATTATAACAGTGGCCGAAGATCCCAGTAAGCGCCCAAAAGCTTCGGCCGCTATTATAACAGCGGCCGAAGATCCCAATAAGCGCCCAAAACCTTTGCCTGCTATTATAATAGCGGCCGAAGATCCCAAAACCTTCGGTTGCTATTATAATAGCGGCCGAAGATCTTCGCCTCCTATTATAATAACAACCAAAGGTTTCCCCAATTGTATAGAGAAGCACCATACCTAGCCTCAACCCCCTAGCCCTCTACACCCACAAACCCCTATAGGATAAGATGGAACAGTCAGTGCGGTTGGACGGTGTGCCAATGGCCATTGGACTGTGGGTATGCCAGTTAGGGTTTGTGCATGGGTTGTCCAGGGTTAGGGTTGTGGCCCCCAGTCAATGTAGGGTTGTGTTTGGTTCCTCAAGGTGAGACAGGGTTGCGAGAAGTTTTTCGAGCGGTTTGCAGGCTGGTTCAGGGTTAGGGACCAGTGAGACCGAACGTGAGGTAACCGTGAACCGGGTCACATAGCACAAAGCGGGCTGAGGTCAAGGAGGAAGCACTGGGGCTGAATTGGGGTAGCATTTGTACATACGCAAATGTATGAAGGTCACTGGCTACAGGGGCCCACTCATCGGCTTTGGCTTATACGGCTCCTCGAGGTATTTGATCTCCTCGTCAGTCAACGTGACTCCGATTGGAATTGCTTCCTCCAAACGACCGGCCTGGGGGCACGTTAGGCAGGACAAGTGACATAAAATGCTAACGCACCGAGCTCATCCCGATGATTGGGCTATCCACTTTGGTAAGACTCCACGCAATGGTGATTTGCGCCATGGGGACACCTTTCTTCTCGGCGAGCTCTTCAACGCGTGAAATGATCGTCCTGTCCGTCTCGTTCGGGACGCGCTTGATGACGGATGTATTCACGCGAGATGTCTTCTCGCCATCGTGCTTCGAAGGGTCCAGGGGACGAGCAAGGTTGCCTTGCATGAGGGGCGCATAGGGTATGAGTCCGATTCCTTTGTACTTGCAATATGGGATCATCTCGCGTTCCTCTTCGCGGTAGGCAAGGTTGTGGTGATTTTGCATCGACACGAATTGAGTCCAACCGTTCTTCTCTGCGGAGCAAGGTTAGTAAAGGACGCGGGGGGGCACAAGGAGCTGCGGACCAGCAATGTGATTGTACTCGCTGAGCTGCCATGTCCACATCGACGAAGCGCCGAGGTAGCGGACCTTGCCGCTCCGGACGAGGTCATTCAAGGCGCACATGGTTTCCTGTTCAAGATTCAATGCTTGCTCGAGGCAGCACGTCTTTGGCGTACCTCAGGCGGTGTGTTGTAGTCGTAACGGTGGATCTGGAGTAGATCGATGTAGTCTGTCTCTAGCCTTTGAAGAGACGCGTTGACGGCGTTGAATATAGCAGTGCGAGACAGCCCTGACTGATTAACGTAGTCACGCTCGTTCGCGAGCTGTGGGTTGGTGATCGTCAGGACATTGGGCGCCTTCCCAACAAGGAAATAGCATTTCGACATGATAACCAGCTTCTCGCGAGGGATGTTGTACTGCCAGTAAGTCAGCTTCAATATTCTGCAAACAACGCCTCATATGCTCACCTTCTTGATGAACTTGGCGATGACCTTCTCGCTCTCGCCGTTGGAATATCTTCATTGCCATCAGCTCGGGTTGTCCGTACTGGGAACGAAAGAGACGCACACATTGGCCGTGTCGAGTGTGGTGACACCACGATCCCAAGCGGCCTTCAGCAGCTCAATCGCCTTGTCCTCGTCGACAACCCAGTCCTACCACGCGTATGAGCCCTTGCTTACGACGGACGAGAAGATCGCGTGCCTGCCACTCATGGGAGCCAAAGCTGGATACACGCTCGTCAAGGCCCATACCAGCGGACAGAGCTAGGAGAGGCTTACCTCATGCAACCCACAATAGGCACGCTCACTCGCAGACCGGTCTTGCCGAGGCGGACATACTTAACAGTGGGCTTCTCATTGGCCTTGTTGGTCGACATACTGGCGAGTCTGATTTGGTGCAGGACAACAGTGGGACGAGAGGTCGTGCGGAACTTGACAGGAGTGACAGGGCACTGCAATGCACGAAGGGACCTTGCGAGCATGCAGAGATGCTACATGGAGCTGATCGTGCACTCGTCTTTATAGGGCCCGAGTGCCATCGTAATGCTTCTTTTCCCACATCGTCCGTGTTGCCCAACTAGGCAGCACCTTGCCCAGAGATAGAGTTTTGACTAAAGCCGACGTGAGAAGACAGCCAATGAGGGCCCTCGCTCGTGGCTCCACGCTTGAGGTCTGCCAGTGTGGGCGTGGATTGCCAGGAGACAGCTGCGTGGAGCAAAGGACAGGACATCACCGTCGGCGATACTGAGCTCAGGTCCCTGAAGCTGGGCGCTTGGAGGGTGGCGAGCAAGGGCGCGGTATGCCGCCCGAACGCAGTGGTGTGCGAGACGCGCAGGATGAAAGGACGCGTTAAATGTTGGCCATCCTCCATGCGGGCCGACCGGCCCGTGCTGTTTTAGGCAGGTGTGCACGCCACCCTGGCCTCCTCGCCCCACAGCGACATATTCCATCTCTTCCTGCCATTGGGCGCTCGAGGTTTTCAAAGTCGAGCATGTCGGAACAACAAGAGTTTGTAGGAGCAATTGATTGTGGAACGACGTGAGCAGATCTGTTTCCACCGATACAGTAGCCCAACCCCTGACCCTACCCCCAGCTCTGCCCGCTTCCTCGTATTCAATGACGTTGCCGAGGTTATCGCCGAAGCACAAGAAGAGTTTCCTCAGTACTATCCGCATCCAGGGTAAGCCGCACCGAAGCAGAGCGGAACGATTGATGCTTAGAGCAACTCAGATGGCACGAACACGAGCCCGATGAGATACAAGAGGTCGTGGAGCGGTGCTTGGAGGAGGCGGTTAGGAAGCTGGAGGCAATGGGCCATGCTGCAAAGTCGATCAAGGCTATAGGTGCGTGGCGGTCCGTCTGTCCTCGGCATTGCAATTCACAGCTGTGCAGGTATAACGAACCAGCGTGAAACCACTGTTGCATGGGATCGAGAGACTGGCAAAGCGCTCTGCAAAGCTATTGTGTGGGACGATTCAAGAACAAGAGGCGTGGTCAACACCTTAGAACGTCGCCTCAACGAACAGGGTATAAAAGTACACGATGGTAAACACATCAATTCAGTGGACGACCTTATCGCACTGTGCGTAGCAGCCCGCTGAGCCCTGCGACTTTCTCACTGTCTATGCAGCACTGGGACACCTCTGTCAACCTACTTCTCTGCCGTCAAGCTGACATGGATGATCGAACATTATGAAGAAGTTAAAAATGCGCATAAGGAGGACCGCCTATTGTTTGGCACTGTCGATAGCTGGCTGGTATACGTGCGTCCCCCGAATGTAGAAGGCCAAAGCAGCCACCTGATTAGCCCCTTTGCAGAACCTGACAGGCGGTGTGAAATCTGGTATTCACATTATTGATGTGACAAACGCCTCTCGAACCCTGCTGTTCGACATTCGCAAGCTGCAATGGTCTGCGCCTTTACTGGAGTTCTTCGGCTTCCACAGGAGTATCCTGCCGAAGATCGTATCTTCGTCAGAAGTGTATGCGGAAATGGTGGATGGACCTCTGAAAGGAGTGCCAATAGCTGGGATTGTCGGGGATCAGCAGGCAGCATTGGTCGGTAACAAGTGTCTTGAGCCGGGGCAAGCAAAGAACACATACGGAACCGGGGCTTTCTTGTTGTGGAATACCGGCGAAGAGGTGGTCAAGAGTGACCATGGCTTGATCACAACAGTCAGTTACTACCCATCTCGCCTTCGCCGTGCCTGACAGCGTCCACAGGTTGCATATCAACCGGGACCCAATTCCAACCCCATATATGCGCTCGAAGGAAGCAGTGAGTTTCTCGCCCTTCGAATTCTCGCTGATGCTGACGCAACCACAGTATCGACTTGTGGAAGCTCGATCAAGTGGTACGTTGTTTCTGCCACTTCTCATGCACGGGCTTAGTCGAACAGGTTGCGGGATTCGATGAAGCTGATCGCCAAGGCTTCTGATATGGATAAACTCTCCAGCAGTGTGAAGGACACCGGTGGTGTATACTTTGTGCCTGCATTCTCCGGACTTTTGGCGCCTTACTGGGACAGTTCCGCTGCTGGCTTGCTCATAGGTACGTCAACAATGGAGTCACCCGGGAAATACTGATGACTGTGCGTTTCCAGGCCTATCCGCGTATACCACTCCCGAACACATTGCCCGCGCCACGCTGGAAGCCATAGCGTATCAGACCAAGGCCGTGCTGGAAGCGATGGCTCAGGACCATGGAGCAGACCTCGATCATCTGGCCGTTGATGGAGGCGTCACGAACTCCAACATGGCCATGCAGATACAGGCCGACATTGGTGGATTCGAGGTCATCAGACCGTTGATGCGAGAGTGCGTCAATCTCGCAGCGAAATTTTCAACTTCTTACTCTTAAACCAGATCCACCGCCCTTGGATCTGCACTGCTGGCAGGCTCTGCGATTGGACTCTTTGGCTGGGACGTTACGAGGCCTGAGACATTGAAGCGAGTGAACACACAAGGAAACCAAAGTTTCAAGCCAAAGATCAGTGCCGAAGAGAGGGCAAAGATGTGGGCTGGATGGAATCGGGCAGTTGAACGTAGTAAAGGATGGGAAGCAGACGATGACTCGCGGCGTGGACGGGACTCAGTGTAGAACTAATCACGCACGTAATTCAATCGCGTCGCTGACGCCGGATTATGTTTCATTGGACACATATCTCACAACCTAGCAATGGATATATGAACGGAGCAAAGAGTCAAGAGCGCTATGGGTCTTGTCTCCCTGGGAATGATGGAGATAAAGAACAACAGTCAACATATGGATAGACGGCAGTTTACGTGCGGCGAACGCTGTTCGGGTTCTCGACCTCACGATCAATGGTGACGGTAACACCGGGATACCCAGTGTTGTACGGCGCAACAAGGCTGTCATCGGCAGTCTTCGACTCGAGGACGGAACGGCTGTCAGCGATCGAGCCCTTGCCGTCATCGTGCCAGTCACGCTCGGCCTTGGAGCGCATCTCCTCAAGAGTGTAGGTCTGGTTGTTGCGGCCGGTGCCGGTGTTGGTAGAGATGTTGACCACGTTCGTCTCCTTGTTGCGGGAGAAGCTGACGCCGGACGGGCCGGAGCGGTTGCCGTTGCTGGAGCCTGTGGACTGACCGGCGTAGGAACCACCCTCCGCGAGGGAGCCACGGACGGAGAGGATGACACGGAGCGTCATGGTGGTGGTGAGGACAGCGCACATGCTGGGAAGGGATTAGCAAGAAGCCCGCATTTGACCGACCGAAGACCGACCTCGTCACGATCGTCTTGATTGTGTCAGCGTCATCTGTGGGCTGTGCGATCACCCAGAAAAGGAAGTTGACCATGTTAACGATCCAGATAGCCTGTGCTCATCATGAGCGATTTGAAACACACGTCCGAATTCGAGACGTACCCCGTAGAGGTTGAGGCCATCACGGAGGATGAGCTTCCAGAGGCCGATTGCCTTGGAACGACGGGAGCGCAGGGAGCGATGAATCGCGAGGGCAAGCTAGATTGCATCCGTGGGTCAGCTTCTGCAATTCAATTGATGGATAAGGAATCCACGCACGCAGACAGTGTAGAACAGGGCCGGAACAGCCCAGTAGAGGGCAACAAAGTTTGCACGGGGACCAGCAATGCATCCCTGACCCACATCCAGGGGCATAACTAACAAGGTTCAATTCAGTTTGGCAGGGAGGAAGAATGACGTTTGCACGCACCCTGGTAGAAACCGCAGCAAACAGCGTCGGCGACGACCTGCGCAGCAAGGAGAGCGCCGAGGCCGAACATGACGATGCGGCTTTTATCGTAGACGGCAGTCAGACGGATGAGGAGGGAGACTGATAGGGGTATGAGTGCGATCCACCGCTCGATCTCGATTCCACTTACGAGAGCAGAGACCCATGAGAATGGCGGTGGTAACAGGTTCAAAGAGATAGAACTGTTGGCACATCTAGACTCGATGTTAGCTCCTGCGGTGGTATCTATGAGGAATGATTGCGCACATCGGTGCTCCACTGGTCAAAGAATGCGACTGCGACAATGGTGAACTCGATGGGCATGAGGTAGCGCAGGATCTGGAAGATGATCTTGAGAGGGGGCCACTCGCCCGTCTTCATGAGACGCCATGTGCGCGGGGAGAGGACGAGGGTGTCCCAAGCTGCGACTGTGAGGGTGCAGACGAAGAAGTACTTGTGGGCGGACAAGTGTGCAGGAAGGTTGAGAGACGGGGGAAGGAGAGAGGCGGACATCGTGGGTCGTTACTCGCTGTCGATGGCGGTGGTGATGGTGGTGAAGAGGAGGAGAGGGAGGGGGATGGGGTCGCGTGTGGAGCAATATAGGTGGAAGGAATTGGAGGGATTATATGGGTTGTGAGGAGGAGAAGAGGGAGGAGTGCGATGTCGGGGGAAACAGCCTCCGGGCGAGACGGTCGGTGGCCTCTGATGCGCCCTGATTGGACGCCCGCCACCTCTCCTTCCGCGTCGATGCGCGACCCAGATTCTCCCTTCAGGGACTCCGCCGACGGCCATGCTTCCGCTACAACTCAATTTAATGGCAACTCTCTTTCAACAATTACCCCCATATTCTTCACTTTGACTCCTGGAAACGAGCCCGTTTTCCACAATTACGTTGTTGTAACCCTATGCCAGGCGGACCAGGTTCAAATCACATTGTCAGTCAAAGTGGCCTATCTTCGGGGTCTCGCATCCACCGGTTGTTGCGCATGTAAGCGCTAGCACGGGCGCGTAACAGAACGTCAGCTCCCATCTTCCCGTTCCCCCTTCGCTTTGCTGGTCGATCCGACACAGCATGGCGCCGATCCTCGCATCCTAACCCGGCTCAAACCGTCAGCAACTCGACTGCATTTAACCATCCTGCACAGAAATCCTGAGGAAAGACCCTAAACATCCGAATATGCCGCCATGCGTTTCCATTCAATCCTGTCCCTTAGTTGGACACGGGAGACCCTTTAGTCCAGGTACCTCCGCATGGACTTGGAAACGGACCAGGCATTGGAGAAAACCATTTCTGTATCGTGAGAAGCAGGAAAAATAATTCGGCCCTGGAAGATTATTTCTCTCCTTAGCTCGATATGGTCTGCGTGCAATCTGGTGGGCACCAGTGGCACAGTTGTATGTAGCGTGGCAGCTCGTCTTCCTTCGCCCGTTGCACTGCATTTCTGATATCTAGTTCCTACCGCGGCGAATCGTGCTGCCGCTTGCCGATAGCGGACACCACACAGCCCAGCTCGCATCTTCAAATATACGACACAACGACATGATATCGATGCTGGCAGGGCTAACGACATCGCGTCACCAGCCTTAAAACTCAGGCAGAACTACAATCAGGGTTGCAGGTCAGTATTGTCAAGGACAGCCTTGCTTCTGTTCGCGTTGCCGCAGACCCCCTGTAGCTCACACCTGAATTCGCTTGCGGTAATTGCTGAAGCTAGATACTGGAGGGATCCGGTCTAATGTTCAATCGCTGTCCGACTTTACGCGACGTGGTGGCACAGGTGCGCGAGGCACGCGACGTCATTGGACAATAAGGTTCAACAACTGAACATTGCCGAGGCGCCTCAGGAGAGTTCTCGACTACTGCTTCGCTGTCGTTGGTGCGAGGAATGTACATATCTCGTGACCGTCTGGTGCTGTCGAACATGCATATTACCGAGTCGAGAGCTTATAAACACGACGTCGGTGCACCGGCTGCTGCTGATGAACTGCACTGCAACGTAGGGTTCATCGTCCCCATAAATGTGTGCCGCTGTTTGTTCTGAAACGTGAGCGCACACGTCGAGGCTAACCCAGAAGTGGTGTAGATATCCGGGTTACATGAGCAATTGCGTGGACACATCAGGAACTGTAAGAATGGCGGCTCAAGTTGGAACAAGCTGTTCCGGATCGGGAATGGGGTGCAAGCATATTGCATATACGCAGTTTTGGATGATATCCTAGTGCACAGCTCCCAAAGAAAGCATGACAAGGTGCACACGTCAACACGTCGAGCACCCACACTAGCCCGAGGCGCGTCTACTCCTCATCCTCGTCCTCCTCTTCGGCCTCCTCCGCTGCCTCACCCTCCTCCTCGGCGGCTTCCTCAGCGGCCTCCTCCTCCTCCTCCTCCTCCTCCCTCAGAGTCTCCACGACGGAGGTTGCGATACGGTCTAAATCTCTCTGCCCGTCCTGGGAGATGCGGCGTCCACCATCAGGTGCCTTCTCGAGCACGCCGATCTTCTCCAGGGACTGGCAGACCTTGCGCTGGATGGAGGCCGAGGCGTCAGCGTGGTGTGATGGGCGGTTACCGCGGCGGTTGCGGCCACCGTGGAGCTTGGTCAGAGCGCCGATCCCGACGTGCTTGCGCAGGTAGATGTGCCTTGCGACGGCAGCTGGATTACGAATGATTAGACGGAACGGAACCCCTCCCATTTCGGGAACACGCACCAGCGCGGACGTAGTACCAGTCAGGGTCATAGGGGGACTGCTCCTTGAACGATCCGGTCTTGACAATGTCGGCCCATGTGGGAACCTCGAGCTTGCCGGAGCGCTTCAGATGGCCAGAGTAGGCAACGATGAACGCGTCGGCGCTGTTCGGGCAGTCAGCACATGGTAACGAGGTGAACCAAAGCGGCGCTGTGCACTGACCTGATGTCTCGTACGCCAGGCATTTTTGGTGAGGTTTAAGGATGGACCGGTAGAGACGACGACGGCGAGCGGTAGACGAGCTGCTGGGAGAGTGCGGAGGCAGAAAGTGAGGGTGCAGGACTGTACAGTTTCAAAGCCGGCAGCTTTAGGGCAAGCCGGCACGTGCAGCGTTGGGAATGAGGGTGGGTGGCGGTGCAAGATCAGGGACGGGTTCGATGGAGAAGCACCGCGCAGGCGCCACTACCCTCATTGTGGACCGGGATTGGACCTTTGAACGCGTTCCCCGCGCCTCGTCCTCCACGCTCCACGCTCTCAACATCACCCACCATGCACGGTCGCCAGTCGCTCAAGTCAAGGCTCGCCGGACTGGCAGCAGCCACGCAGTCCTCTATCTCGTCTATGGCTTCTTCGTCGGCAATGACAGGCGAGCAGAGACGCTCAATGCCATGGAAGCGCTCAACAAACCTTGAGGATGACTTCGTGCTTGAATACGATCCTCAGAAGCTCGACGCGATCATGGAAGGTCTGATCACTCAGGCTGGAGTGGACTATGAGTGAGTAACCCAACACTTCCTTCAAGGAGCATGTTACTGACTCTACGTCTAGGACAAGACCGATGTAACTCTTTGTGCCTGGCTGATGGTGTGCGCCTTCTGAGGCTAGACAGGGTTGTGATGACTGCCGCTGCGATGCCCGATCCGAAGGAGGTATCATACGATTTGCTTCTGGGGTGCGTATTATCTTGCTATTTTCGTGAATGCGGTTGGACTGACGTCTGTCCAGTTGTGTTCTCTCTACCCTCGACTTATACGGTACGCATGAGTCAAGCGAGAATGGTATGGAGCACTCATCAGATCCTCAGTGGAATCGGATTACACTGTTGTATTCTTTGCAAGTGGAGCCAAGTACAATCCCGGCTGGAGCTGGGTATGGAAGGCATATAGAAGTCTCAGTCGGAAGTGAGTTCGCAGAGTGCTTCATTTGACATGTCTGACGCGACCTTCAAGGTACCGAAAGAATCTGAAGAAATTGGTTTGTGGGAGCTTCTGCAGTTGCTCAACTTGAATGCTTATCTTTCCGCAGTATATCGTACACTCTAGTCTGTTCTCGAAGAGTATGTGTGGAACCTAGCTCCTCCAAAGCCAGTGCTCATCTTTTCTCAGTTCTGGTCTCCATGGCTGGAGCGATAATCAGTCCCAAGTTCTTCCGCAAGATCCAGTATGTCAAGACGCTATCGGATCTCGCACAGTACATTCCCATCACGCAAATCAACATTGCACCCGAGGTGTACAAGGAGAATCTTAAGTATGAAAAGACGATCACGTTGCCTGAAGAGCTACAGCACGCTGCGGTCTTCCGCGTTCCCCTCGATCAGCTGATTGGCCCGAAAACTAGCGGGTCAATCATTCCGCTTCCCCTCCGGGATTGTGCCGATTATATCAGATCAGACGGTATGCAGCAGCTCCCTGGTTTGGTATCGCAGCTGACTTGAGGATAGGCCTGGACATCGAGGGCCTCTTCCGCCGATCTCCCAACTCTGTTATGCTGCGTCAGGCACAAGACGCATATGATCGAGGAAATCCGGTTACTCTGTCCTCGTTCGGTGATCCACATCTGGCCGCCGTCTTGTTCAAGATCTTCTTCCATGAGCTGCCAGAGCCGCTATTCCCCGAGTCATCCTATTCCATCATTCGAAGATGTCCTCCAGCATCCGCTGATCCCAACGATACTGCAGCAATCAACTACATCCGTGATGAGATCTTGCCGGCTTTATCAGAGAATGGCTCCTACGTCCTCGCTTACGCCCTGCGTATGTCCCAATCCACCCCACCTTGACAAACAAACTGATTGTCCTAGACCTTATGCACGATGTGTCCCTTCACTCTACTAGGAACAAGATGGACGCAACAAATCTGGCCATATGTTTCAGCCCAAACCTGGTCCGCAGTCGAAACCCAGGAATCGACGTGCAAATGTGCCAGGTTCCCACTCCGCCAGCACACTCTTCGCCAGGAACACCAACGCCCAGGGCACCTGCCGGGACTGTTCCATCGACGCTCGGCATGGTGCTGAAGATCTGCATCGAGCGATACTTCGAGATATTTGACGAGTATGATCTGGATGCCTCCACCCTGACAGCATCGCGCTCGTCACACTCCCTCCCTCAGAGCGTGCCTTCCACGCTCGTCCACGACAACGAGGAGGACATTGACGACGCTGATCTCGTCATGACGGTTGAAACGTCACCCAGCATGAAGACGGGAACACAGCGAAAGTTCATTCCGGGTCATAGGCGGAACGAAACGAAGGACTCGGAAGTGAGCCTCGGATCATTACTCTCGGACAGCGGCGAGACCACGATCGACGGACATGCAATCAATGCGGCGATAGCCAATGCGGCTGCCGGCCGCAGTCCTCGCAACACCATGCGGTCCAGAAGTGCGAGTCAGAAGTCAGCAGCGTCTGGCGTCGAAACGACCAGCATGATGGCATCTGGTTTCTTTACACCGCCGTCGCATCCCTCTTCGCCAAAGAAGGAATCACAGCAGAAGTTGTAAGGACAACAAGGGTACATGAAGGGACATTTCCTGTATTTTATGTTCAGAAGCTTACGTTCGGATACCTTTCTTTGGATGATTTCCCAGCACACAGACTGCGCATGGATACCACGTTTTGTATAGTAGCACGACCGGATGGGATTCCTCACGGGGTGGGAATGGTCATTAATACACTTGGCGCCCAAACCAACGTCTGTAAATAAGACAGCAAACAGACTGTTGCGCCTAGTCCTCAGGCTCGAGTTCCCCGTAAGGCCGGCTTCTAAAGTAGGTCTCGTCGAAGAAATGTACGCGAACGAAACCATCCTCTCCGCCCGATGCGTAACTCCTGCCGTCCGGAGCGACAGCAATCCTGAGGTTGTGATCAGCAACAGAAGGGTGATGTGAAATGAGGAAGTCTTACGTGTTGATAGGACCGAAATGACCTCTTACACGGCCAACCTCCTCCTCGAAGATCTTGTGCCAGAACCGCGTCTCGAACTTTCCTTGACGCGCGGAGGTAGTCGTCACGTTCATTGCATCCTGCCCACCACCGAGAAGGACATATGGCCGAATCGGTGCAATGGCTGCACTGTTGAGGGGCGTTTCGGTGGTATAGGTCTTGAGCACGGCGAGTGTCCGGCTGTCGTGCAGCTTTGCGCTCTTGTCCTTGCTGCTCGTGATGAAGTAGCTACGGTCTGCACTGAGTTGCAGGTCCGTGACAGAATCATGATGCGCCTTCTCGTGGGCGCGCAGCTCTTCACCGGTCTTCGTGTCAAAGATTGCAATCTTGCCAGACTCGTGTCCGGTGATGATGTGCTTGTTGTCCCAGCCGAAGGCGGCAAGGGTAGCTTTGGATCCGAGGGGATGGAACAGTGTTATGGGCTCCTCGTCCTCTACACAAAGTCGTAAGTCGTATGGGAGTAGTGACCAACCGCAGGACTCACGGTCCTTGCCATCCTCCCTATTGACCCTGAAGATTCGGATCGCACCCTGTGCGATTGCTCGCTGCTCCGTCACACATACAAGCAACTCTCCATCCTCGCTAAACGCCACGCGCTTGACCGCCGTCAAGAATTCCCACGTAAACAGGCATTGTCCCGTTTGCACGTCCCACAGCTTCATGGTGTTGTCGGCAGATCCCGTCACCAGGAATTTTGTTTGATCTAAAGAATATCTCAGATCAGTTCTCCCGATCTCATCTCGAGAATCTCATGAGCGTACAGTCCACATCCAGAGTCCAGATCGTCCCATTGTGTCCGGCATACGTGCCCAACCGCTCGCCGTTGTAGGAATACCAGGCGTTCACGGTGTCATCCTTCGATGCCGAGAACAGAAGATCGCCCTCAGCGTTATATTTGACTTGTGTTAGCGACCGCTCGTGACCTTGCAGCAGAATCGGTCTCTGAATTTTTTGCGTTAGATTGCTGTTTCAGCATACGAACTGTTGAGCTCACCATTTTGGTAGCGATGTAGGGTGCGTGAAGCTGCCGCTGTAAAAGACGAAGCGCGCACGACTTGAAATTTTGCCTCCGGGCATGAGCCTTTGTGAGTCCGCCCTGACGCGCACATGCGCTTTGTTATGGCCTTCATTTAACAGCGGGGAGACGGCCAACAAGCAACCGCTTGCTATTGCCTCTATCTCAAGTGCCCAGAACAAGTATTCCATCTAACAGCGCGTCAATTGGACCCTGTCTTGACTGGCCGCTACTGTAGTCCGCTCCAACGAGTCAAGCCACATTTCGTTGCGGGCGAGGTCGGAAACCATGCTCTTAACCGAATTCTGACAGTGGTTACTGTCCGTAACGCTGTGAATGCACATGTCCCGTGATTCGGCGCAAGTGACAGTCGACCTGGTTATGTAGAAAGAGGCGGGTGAACGGCCGATCCGACCGTCGGAATATGTTGGGCCCGATTGCCGGACCATTTTGAAACCGAATGGCGGACCATTCTGGCACCGATTCTCGCTGCAAGTACCTGACTCGATCCGGTCGTAGCTGTACACAGCTTCTGCGAAAGTTGTCCGACCGTATTTCCTGATTACAAAGAAAGACGTCCGGCAGCAAGGTCGGCCGACAACTTTCAGTCTGCTGACAAAGCGCGCTTGGTGTGGACATCACAACTTCCTTTGGGGTACTCTGCAAACGTGCATTACAAATATTGCGCAGAATTAGGAGTTCAGATAGCAATTTTTCAGATGAATTGCGGGAAAAGGCGAAGAAGAGTTGGCGGACAAGTTGATTCATGGCACGTGCGAGAGTTGGTGACGAAGGGTTCAGTGGGCGGCGCGTCCGGGCCGGTGGAGCCTGGCGTGAAAGTGAGCACGATCCACCCAGGTGTAACCCAAAATGGAGAATGGCACCAATTGGCCAGCGACATATTCTCCTTTCAACGGCCAGCGACAGCCCAGGCAGCCAGCCCAGGCCTGCAAAAGCACTCTCAGCCAGGACGCAGAAACGTCGGACCCGGAAGTTCACTCATAAACACAGGCCTACCCTGTCGACGCCTCTTCCTCGAGGGGCTGACCGACAACAACCGCACCTCAGCGGACAACAACCATGTTTCGCCGCATCTTCACACGCAGGGTACTCGTCGTCGGCACGGCGGTGCCTGTAGCTGGCTATGCCTACTACTGGTGGAATCAACCACCGAAACCGATCATGGACAACAATCGCCCACCTCCTCTCTGGACACCACCCTCCCGCAAGGAGATGCTGGAGGGCCTCAGGAGAGCAGGGCGAGATGGCGAGGAGCTTGACCTGTTCATCATTGGAGGAGGTGCAACCGGAGCTGGTGTGGCAGTCGATGCTGCTAGCCGTGGGCTGAAGGTTGGATTGGTGGAGCGTGACGACTTCAGCTCAGGTACGCTGAACCGTTCCCGATGCTTCGAACTCGGGTGAACCGCGCTCTAGGCACATCCTCAAAATCTACCAAGCTCGTGCACGGGGGTGTCAGGTACCTCCAGAAGGCGGTCATGGAGCTGGACTATGAGCAATACAAGCTCGTGAGAGAGGCATTACGCGAACGACGCGTCTTTCTGTCTACTGCACCGTACCTGAGCAGCATGCTTCCCATCATGCTACCCTTAAATCAGTAAGTGCTCGTTCGTGTAATCGGCCTTCACGTTCTGAGTATGATCTACAGCTGGTGGCAATTGCCTTACTACTACGCCGGCACCAAGATGTACGATTTCTTGGCCGGAGGCGAGAATATGGCAAGCTCGTACATCATGTTCAAGGACCCCGCGCTGGAGGCGTTCCCCATGCTGAAACCGGACAACCTGGTTGGTGCCATCGTCTACTACGATGGACAGCACAACGATGCCCGTATGAACATGTCTCTCATCATGACCGCGGTCCACTACGGCGCTCTCGCTGCGAACCACACGGAGGTCGTCAGGCTGAACAAGACACCGAATCCGAATGGCGGTGAGCCGCAAGTTACCGGCGCCCGCGTGCGAGACAACATGACTGGCGAAGAGTGGGACGTAAAGGCGAAGGGCGTTATCAATGCCACTGGTCCGTTCAGCGACGGCGTTCGCGAGCTCGACGAGGCTGGAGTAAAGCCTATCGTAGCACCTTCCGGCGGTGTGCACATCACCCTCCCAAACTACTATTCGCCTCGTACTATGGGTCTGCTCGATCCGAACACCTCTGACGGACGCGTAATCTTCTTTCTTCCCTGGCAGGGCAACACCATCGCCGGCACTACCGACAGTCCCGTGCCGGTCGAGCACGAGCCCAAGCCAAAGGAGGAAGAAATCGAGTGGATTCTGGATGAGATCCGGCGCTACCTGTCGCCGGATATCCAAGTCCGCCGGGGTGACGTCCTCTCTGCCTGGGCTGGTATCCGACCTCTTGTGCGGGATCCGGGTGCAAAGAACACCGAGTCTCTCGTTCGCAACCACATGATCAACGTTGCTCCTTCCGGTCTACTGACTATCGCTGGTGGCAAGTGGACGACGTACCGGGAGATGTCCGAGGAGACAGTCGACGCCGCTGTCAAGGCTTTCAATTTGACCCCACGATCTGGATGCAAGACACAGGCTGTGCGTCTAGTTGGCGCCCACGGCTGGACCGACACCATGTTCATCAAGCTGATTCAGCGTGTATGCATCTTCCAGCTTGGGCTGAGCCGTGACTGACATATGTTGTCTAGTATGGCCTCGAGACTGAGGTTGCGCAGCACTTGTCAAATACGTACGGCGACCGCGCGTGGACTGTCTGCTCACTTGCTGAGCCGACTGGTCTTCATTGGCCACTTCACGGACACCGTATATCCGAACTTTATCCTTACATCGATGCCGAGGTTCTTTACGCGGTGCGGAATGAGTACGCGACGACCGCTGTCGATGTCATTGCTCGCCGCACGCGTCTTTCCTTCCTGAACGCACAAGCGGCTCTTGATGCCTTGCCCACGGTCATCGGACTCATGGGTGATGAGCTTGGCTGGAGCTACAAGAGGCGTCGGCAGGAGTGGGTCAATGCCCGCAACTTCCTCGATAGCATGGGCCTTTCCGAAGAGGCTTCTAGGACCCCTCCAGCTCTTATCGGCAGCCCTAGCTGGATGCAGAGGCTGTCCGATCTCGTCACCGCCAGGAGAATCGGCGCCAAGCCGGGTGGAAAGTACTCTCGCGCTACCTTCTCGACTGAGGAACTCGACCGCCTCAAGAAAGTGTACAACGGTCGAGAGGATAAGGTCAAACCTCTCGAGAAGGGTGATCTGCAGAAGGTCCTCGAAGCGATGGGTTTCAAGGATATCCAACCTGCCGTGTTGGACACCCTTGTCCCCGAGCTCAGCATCCGGAAAGAGAAGACCTTGGAGTGGGAAGAGTTCTTAGATGTGAGTGTCCATTGTCTGCTAATCTTGTGACCTGCTGACTTGGACCTTTAGGCTTGTGCCAATCTGAAGGAGCTCTCGTTCCGTGAGGGCGCACCTTCCGAGATCGCGTCTGCGTCAGAGTTGGTCAAGCAGAGGAAGAATATTCCTGTTGAAAAGTCTGGTGGTGGCGTATAATATTGCATAATCTGTCTAGTCTTCCTGTGGACCGTTTTGCTAAGGAAATGAATTTACATTGTATTTTGGATTCCTACTACTTGACCCCTCTTACGTCGAGACCCTGCCGTCACGCGAGCGCTCCGTGAATTTTGGGTGGCGCCTCGGAAACAGAAATTTGGGCCTCCAAGAAAGGAAACGGGCCGTGCTCGTCTTTCACTTTCTCTTGCGTGTGCCGACCGACTGCCTCTTGTCCACCAAAATGTCGGCGCCTACACACCTCCTGTTCGAGTCGGCCGGAGGGTATGCCCTCTTTGAGGCAAAGCTGTTTGAGGAGATCGGCATGCAGACCAAGCAGGTGCAAGACTCGATTGAAGATCTGCACAAATTTGGGAAAATGGTGCAGCTCAAGAGTTTTGCTGCATTCAAGAACGCTGCGCACGCTCTGGAGAATATTAACGATGTAACCGAAGGTGCGTTTATCCTGATACTTAAAGGAGAACTGTCTTCTGACGTGACTCCATAGGCGTCGTCAACGAGCACCTCAAGAACCTGCTCGAGCTCAACCTGGGCAAGGCATCGAAGAAGACACCCGTCGTTCTGGGTGTATCCGACCGCACGCTTGCCAGCGCGATCACCGCCGACCTTGGTATCAAGACTGACTGGTCGGAGCGGTCTCTGGAGCTGTTGCGAGGAATTCGTCTGCATGCCGAAAAGCTGCTCAAGGACTTCCAAGAAGGCGATCTGCTCAAGGCTCAACTTGGTCTCGGTCACTCTTATTCTCGCGCAAAGCTAAAATTCAACGTTAACCGGTCCGATAACATGATCATCTGTTCCATTGCCACCCTCGATCAGCTTGACAAGGACGTTAATACCTTCGCCATGCGTGTGAGGGAGTGGTATGGATGGCATTTCCCCGAGTTGGTGAAGATTGTACCGGACAACTTCCAATATGCACGAGCTGTGAAGTTCATTGGCGACAAGTCTCTGCTTAAAGAGGCCTCGATCCCGGAGTTAGCAGACATTCTGGAGGGTGACGAAACAAGGGCAAAGAACGTTGTCGATGCGGCAAGGCTTTCCATGGGCACCGATATCTCCCCCATCGACCTGCTCAACATTTCTGCGTTTTCTGATCGCGTCATCTCTCTCGCAAATTACCGCAAGGCGTTGACGGCATACCTCACGGAGAAGATGAACCTCGTTGCACCATCGCTTACCGCCCTGATTGGCGAGCGGATAGGTGCTCGATTGATCTCTCACGCGGGTTCCCTGACCAACCTGAGCAAGTACCCTGCAAGCACGGTTCAAATCTTAGGCGCGGAGAAGGCGCTTTTTCGCGCGCTCAAGACCAAGGGCAACACGCCCAAATACGGTCTCATCTTCCACTCGGGTTTCATTGGCCGCGCCGGCAACAAATACAAGGGCAGAATATCGCGATTCCTTGCAAACAAGTGCTCCATTGCCTCTCGCATTGACTGCTTCACGGACAACCCGACACCAAAGTTTGGCGAGGCACTGCGAAACCAGGTTGAGGAGCGGTTAGCATTCTTCGAGTCTGGCGTTGCGCCGTCGAAGAATGCCGATGCGATGAAGAAGGTGATGGAGGACCTAGAGAACGAGGAGGATGAGGACGTTGAAATGGCGCAAGCCACCGCTTCCTCTGTACTCGTGCCCGTGGTTGTTGCGGAGGCCAGCACAGAAAAGAAGAAGAAGAGAAAATCCGAGGCTGTCGATGTGAGCTAATTCGGCCTACTGGTATAACGGGCGACTAACTGCAAAACAGGAGGATGGCGAGCCGGTAAAGAAGAAGTCAAAAAAGGACAAGTCGGTGTCCGTTGAGGAGGGCGGTAAGAAGAAGGAGAAGAAGCACAAGGTGGGTCTTGCGTGTACCATTGCCCTGCCTTGTAGCTGACGTAGCTCATAGGGTGATGTTGCTTCGAGCCCAGTGAAAGCTGCAGAGGCCGAGACAAGTCCAGAGAAGTCGAAGAAAGCGAAGAAATCTAAGGAGGAGAAAGAGGCCAAGAAGAAGCGGAAGAGTGAGGCATTACTTGCGTAATACTCTCGATTCTTGGTGTCTACCTCGTTGGGATGTGTTCGCGATGACGTCGGTGTCCTTGTAATCGATGTACACTTGTTATCTGTTCGGTCTTTCTAATACCATTGTCTCGCATTGCCATGTCCATATATTGATCATTTGTAGTGAATTTGCTAGCCCGGTTCCATCGCATTTTCTATTCGGCGCTTTGGCTGCACAGGACGGAGCACAAGGCTCCATCATTTCGGGCCCTGTGTCGAACCCTCACGACACACACGTTCCAGACCATGCTACGGACTCAATTCCGCGTCTTTGCAGTGGTGCATTTACGTGTCTTTAGTCCCTGGTTCCCCGGCCAAGCCCCTCGTCCTTGCGCTCTCCTCCCCACAACTCTTACTCCAACCATCTAGCAATGTCAGTGTCCTCCAAGGCCATTATTCTCATCGGTGAGGCGCATATAGCAGCCATGAGACATCTATTGACGCGTCTGCTGCCCAAGGTGGACCCTCCAAGGGTACCCGCATGCGGCCCCTGACGCTCGACACGCCCAAGCCGCTCTTCCCCATCGCGGGCCGACCGCTCATCTGGCACCATATACGCGCCCTTTCCAAGGTTACTGGCATCACCGAGGTCTTCCTCATTGGATTTTATGAGGATGCTGTCTTTGCGCCATTCCTCAAAGACGTGTCGCGCGAATTCAAGAACCTGTCGGTCAAGTGCGCACAATCAACTCTGCCCATCAGCTAGATTCTCACGTTCGGAACCAGGTACATGCGAGAATACCAGGCCTTGGGGACTGCGGGAGGTCTCTACCACTTCCGTGATACGATTCTTCGCGGCACTCCTGGGCAGATCTTCGTCTTGCACGCCGACATTTGCTGCTCTTTCCCGTTGAAGGAGCTGCAGGACTTCCATGGCACCCACCGCGGTCTCGTCTCCATGCTTGGTGTTCGCGTGCCGAAAGAAACTGCATCCAAATATGGCTGCATCGTTCCCGACACCGTAACGAAGCAAGTTCTGCATTACGTCGAGAAGCCAGAAGGGTTCATCTCAGACCTCATCAACGGCGGTGTCTACCTTCTCGAGGCGCAAGGCTTCTTCGATGCGATCCGTGTGGCCATGGTGCGCAAGTCCCAGCAAGAAATGGAGGATCCGTACAGCTACCAGGATGACCTGCTCCGTCTGGAGCAAGACGTCGTTGTGCCGTTGTGCGACGACAAGAAGGTCTTTGTGTACGAGACGCTGGACTTCTGGCGGCAGATCAAGACGGCTGGTTCCGCATTACCTGCCACCGCCCTCTACCTTCACCAGTATCGCACGACAAATCCGGAGATGCTGACCAAGCCCAAGCCCGGTGGACCGGAGATTGTGGAGCCTGTACACATCGATGCTACCGCGCAGGTCGATCCCACTGCGAAGATTGGTCCCTCAGTGAGCATCGGGCCTGGTGTAGTGATTGGTGCTGGTGTGCGGGTGAAGGAAAGCATCATCCTTGACAACGTGACTGTTGATGTACGTTTTATCCCCGGCGCTCCGCTTCTTCCCTAACCGGGTCGCAGAAAAGCGCAATTGTCAGCAACTCCATCATTGCTGCTGACTGTCGCATCGGGCCCTGGGCTCGCATCGAGGGTGAACCCCTTAACCCCACTTCTGTCGTAGATAGCCCGACAAAGGAGACCATCACGATCCTTGCCAACAATGTCACCGTCGCGCGAGATGTCCTGGTTCGATGGTATGTGCCTTCCTTAACGCAACCATCTTGTGCTAACCAAGACTCCCTAGCTGCATCGTTCTCCCACAGAAGACGCTGACGAGCAACTGGTGGAACGAAGTTCTGCTATAATACCATCATGGCTAGCCTGGCGCAGCTGACAAGAGGTTGTCCAGTGAGAGCCGTGATACAAGGACACTGGACTCATGGCTTCCTGCCATCCTGCATTCCTTCCGGCGCACACGATACCCTTCTCACGTGCATAGATTACTGCAACATCGCCCAGTAATTGTTAGATTGAGATCGAATGGGCCACAAATGGATACCTAATCGATTGATTGATCATTTATATTGAGCCAGATCTTGACCCGTCTACGAATCCCGGTACATCGTACAACGGACAGAACAGTTCAACCTCTGCCGACGTATGGCATGTCAGAAGCCCTATTGAATGAGTCAGCGTCAACAGGTGATGGATATACTTTGCAACAAACATGATATTCATTGTTAACACGGTGACGCCCAGAGGAAGATTGGAGATGTGCACCACAGCGTCGGCCACATGCTGCGGGTCGAACACACTCTCCGGTTTGATAGACCCATCGGCCTGCGGGACGCCATATTGCATCCTGCCGCCAAGAGATGTGTCGGCGTTACCAATGTCGATCTGCGTGCAGGCTATCTGGTACTTTCGCCCGTCCAGGGAGGTGCTCTTGGTCAAACCAAGAATCGCATGCTTCGACATGGTATATGGCGAAGAGTCTGACGCTTATCAACAATGGCAGGAAGACCCGACGCAGAGGAGACTCACTGGGCCGCGGCGCATAAGCACTGATACTGCCATTGTTGATAATACGGCCACCTCTAGGCACTTGAGCCTTCATCATTCTCACCGCTTCCTGTGTGCACAGCCAGACACCTGTGATGTTGACATTGATGACCGTCTGGAACTGGGCCAGTGTGAGGTCCTCGATAGGAATCGGCGGAGCCCCAGTTCCAGCATTATTGAAGAGCACGTCAAGGCGGCCTGATACGGTCAGCCCGCGCAAGTACACCTAGTCCAGATGACGCACCGAACTGCTGGGCGATGGCAGCGAACAGATTCCTAACCTCGCCCTGGTCTGCGATGTCGCACACCAGCGCCAACACCTGCCCGCCGTATTTCTGGCACTCGGCCGCAGCTTCCGATAGCTCGGACCGTCGGCGCGCTGCGAGAACCACAGACCAGCCGTCTTTGGCCAGTGCGAGAGCGGTGGCCTTGCCAATACCTGGGTAATAATCAGGTGACGTTCAGACATGCGTTATGCCAGCTTACCAGAGGAGGCGCCTGTGATCAGGGCGACCTTTGCAGGTGCCTTTGCCGCAACTGCTGGCGATCGCGGCATGGTGTCGTCCGCCGGTGTTGCATCTGCGGTCGACATGATATATAGCTCGCCTGCGCCATCATATTCTTTATCAATGAACAGGACACTGTAGACGTTTCGAAAGGAACGCACCCTGAAGAATAGCTCAATTTATTCGAACTCGTTCGGAGAAGCGAGCTGGGCTAGAGTAAGGGCCACCGACATGAACCCGTCTGCGCATTCCCGGCGCGACCGGTTACACCATCGCCTCGGCCCGCGTTTTCAGGCGCCGTTGAGCCAGAGCTGAGTACGTCTCATACCCTTTATCGACCTCTTTTTGTTAGCACTGCTGCCGGCCAATAGACGGCCCCGTATTGTAAGCTTGCCATCACTCGTCCATGGCGGTGCACTGATATGCTGACAATGACAGAATTCTGCCATTGTCCACCGGGTCCTCGACCCGCTTGGAAGTGAAGGGAGCTTTGTCAGAACCCTAACCGTAAATGCCGATCCTCAACCTCCTTGGGCGACCTACGCTGCCAAAGACATGGGAGGAGCTCGCCCCCGCCGTTGCCGAGGCCGAGACCACCGTCCCTCTCCCAAAGTTCACCTTCGACCCTGCCGACACCGCGCCGAATGTTATCACGGACCTGCTGCCCGACCCGATACCATATCTGCGCCGCGCGTCCGCGTTTACCCTCGCCTACCTCGAGAGTGCCAAGGATCCGCCAGAGCCTGCAGTCCTCCTGAAGCTCTCGATGAAGGAGGGCATCGCGGTCACCTCGGGCGGGGAGATGACGCTGTTCGTCCCCTACTTCGCACAACACGGCAAGACGCACACGAAAGACGAGACGCTGCACGAAATATTGGGCGTCATCCTGCACGAGCTCGTCCATGTCTACCAGCATGACGGGCACGGTACCGTCCCCGGCGGACTCATAGAAGGCGTGGCGGACTTCATCCGTCTGCGAGCAAAGCTCGGTCCTCCACACTGGAATCGTTCTAGGGGCGGGAAGTGGGACGCGGGGTACGAGCGCACGGCCTACTTCCTCGATTGGGTAGAGGGATCGCACCACCATTTCGTACGAGACTTGAATGCCGAGTCGAAAGACGCCTACGAGCTGGGGGTATTTAAGACGTTGACGGGGCAGAATGTCGAGGAGCTGTGGGAAGCGTATCAGCAATCACTACCTTCCCCGGTGGACGGTAGCGCTGCGCCAGCTCTTCCCACCGAGGCTGCAGCACCTGGAGCATGGCCCGAGTAGTAGCACAAGGGTCTGGAAAGGCCAGGGAATACAATGTAGACTTAAGAAACATTTGAGACAAATGTATCGTTAGATGTTCGTGCAACAATGATATGAGAGCATAGGTTCTCTATCACTCTTCCTCCTCATCACTGTACTCTCCCCCATGCCTCCGTCCAAAGCGGTCAAATATGCCCGCCCGAGCACTCGAAAGATCTGGTCGACGAAGTTCATCGCCCTCATCGTCATCATCCCAGCGATTTTCTGTATAATACACGCCGTCCTCAATCTGCTGCCGGCGAGCAAGATCGTCTTGTGAGTCGGACCAATTGTCTTCCTCGTTTTCTCGTTCTTCGGGATAATCATTCTGATAATAGTTCTCGTCTGATGATAAGAGTCATAAGAGTGAACGCAGCGGCGAGGAACACTGATGTACCATTTGAATCCTCGTCAACTTCGCTGTCATCCTCCTCCCCGCTCGTATACTCCTCAGTCTCATCAAAGACCGCTGACATCCCCGTCCTACACGAAACGTCAGCAACATATCCAAGACTGTTAACAGTAGGCACATACAGCGAAGCGACTTGACCTTGGTTTATCAGCTGCATCATTTGGATCTCTGCTGCCTTCTCGCGAGAGAAATAGAACAAATCGTACACATATTCGTCATCTCCCGGAGTCTTGGTCCCTCGCTCAGCGATAGCCTTGTCAAGAGCTTCCTTCGCAGTGAGAGGAGTCGTTGTGCCAGACTGGGTGGCTGAAGTGGGTGCTGAAGCCTTGGGCGAATCGGTGGAGGGTCTGCCGGGACGCTTGAGAGGCTTGTCGGGCTCGAGATCTCCATGCACTGTACACCGTATTGAGAAATCAGGTGTGCCTCCTGCATATGGCAACAACGTACTCTTCAAGAACCTCTCCACCATGTCGTTGAACACGTCCATCTCCTTATCGTTCACCTTGCTCGGCTTTTCTGCAGCCTTCTCCACCCGCTTCTCTTTCTCCTTCTTTTTCGTCGCCTCAGCTTTCTCCAACTCCTTAGCCGCTTCATCTACAGATACAAGCTCCGCCTCGAGGTACTTGAAGAGCAATTCCTTCTCGGCCGCCTCGGGGATGGTATCAGGTACGCCGACCTTGCCTTCCGGAGGAGTAGATGCACCTTCCAGATTCAAGGCTGCAGATTTACGGCGTGGCATGATGCGGTACATTCTCTTTGGTTGGACTGGTGCGCTTGACGGTGCAGCCTCCACGGGGGCCGCAGACAGCGCATCTGCGGTTGGCTGGCTCGGCTCTTGGGACTGCGTCTTCTCAAGATCACTTATACGTTTCTATAGTCACATTCAGTGTGCTGTAACGCAGTGTAGTGTCAAGGTTGCGCACCTGTAGCTCTGCCGCTTTTTCGCCTTTCTGCGTTGCCAGCCAGCTGTTCGCATCCATGGTCTCCGCAAACATGAACATGCCTGTCTCCGGTGCTTCGCTGACTCTCCTCCGCTTGCGTCGCTCCATCATCGGAGAGCTCGGGGAGCTCGAGGGGTTGGAACCTGAAGCTGCGCCATAAACTGTATTCCGACATAAGCGCGGGAGGGATGACTGGAGAAGTACAGGGCTGACCGAGTGCCTTCAGCGGCGGCTGGTCGCGGTGTCGCTTAATGCCGACGACCATGAGCGAGGGCGTCGATGCTGCTGCTACCGCTGCAGCCTGTGTATTTATGATGGTGTTCGCCATGTCGGTATTGGACAGTGAGAGTAAAGAGTCAACGTGTGATAGAAGGAGGTCAGCGGCGGCGTTCACGGCCTACCTTTCACGCGACGCCTTCGTCATGCAAGCCAGGGTCCACCATTTTCCGCGTATCGCCGAAGTCGGCTTTCGTCTCAATCGTGAAATCATGAAAATACAATATGGTATTAGGTCCCGAGCGGGTGGATGAAGTTGTTGTACGCCCAGTTATGAACCAGTCATCCGATCCTCACCGCCGCACAGTCGTCGCAGCATTAGGCATGGCCATGGCGTTAGCAGGTACCGTATCCGCTGTTATAGGATGCACCGGTCCATCCCGGTCCATACCCACCACCCGCGCCTTCCGCCCTTGTGCAAGCATTTCGAGTTCCTCCATGAGCGTGTTATGCCTGTACTGCAGGCGGAGATTGGGAACGTTCGTTTTGTTGATGTCGTTACCCAACACGCCGGGCAGATACCACTGGTGGCCCAGCCAGGGCCGCTTGATCTGCATCTCGAAACCAGATTGGACGACGCTATTTCAAGCGAGCTCAGCGAGCGAGGCTTGTGAGAATTTGTAGATCTACAAATGTACTTTGCGCAGGAGGATGCTATGCGAGATGCTGTGCGAGAGCATGAATGCGGACGCCAGATGGTCAGGGTCACCTGCTTCTCCGCAATGGGGACGAAGGACGAATGTATCTGGGCGCACGTCAGCGAATACTAGCATTGCGTGAATAAATATGCTTACTGAATCCTCTCGCTTTCCGCCACTGGTTCAGAGAGCACATATTCGCATAGATATAGTACAACCTGGGCTTCGTCGGCACTGAACAACATCGACACGTGATAAGACGTGCCAATAGCTGTACGGCGGGTTCTGTTTGGTGTCCCACACCTTGGGGTACGGGAACTTGCGGTAGATGCGCCGCTCCGGCTTTGACTCGTCGTCCACGCTGTTGATGCCGATGACGCGTTGGAGGAAGACGTGCAGTTCCGGGTGGGTGCGCGGGTCCTTCGTGACTTCGTACAGCGGTCTGAATAAGTCTAGGCTTCAATATGTACGTAAACGTCAACACTTCAAACGCAGGAACACGCACTCTCCAAGATTTGTTGGAAGTTGTTCAACAGGCCGCTGGCCTTGTAGATGTCATACAGTCGCGGCACCTGGATAAGCCACCGTACGTTGTGCGAATAGAGCTTGTTATTGATCACCCATTTCGCGAGCTTGTCCCACTCATCCGGTGAACGACCGTAGATACTGATTCGCCACTCGCAGTTCTGGTACTTGGACTGCTCCAAATCGGTCATCAACTCTGGTCGGCCATCAGTCTACATCTTCCATGGAAGCCAAGGTGAGAGAACGCACCCTTGGTCAGCTCCGCGAGATATCGCCCCTTGATGTAGTTGTCTGTCTTCATGAAAATCTCGCGCAGCCGACTTTCCCCAATCGGGTTGTACTTCAAGTTGAACTTATCAAAGCGGTGGAAAGTGTCCTGGTGCGCGTGCATGTCGAGCGTATCGATCGAGAGGTCGTATGCTGTAAGATGGAGCGACTCGAACACTTGCGCCAGCGTCAGCTCCCCGCCATCACGGAAAATGACGACATCCTGAAGGCGTGTTTAGTACCAGAGAGACAGCAATGGTTGACAGGACCATATGCTCGGCGTCCGCTTCATCTTCGATTTGATGAACCGTAACAAATGCTTCTGGTTCATGCTGCTCGAGTAGTGGACGTGAGTGTCGACCTTGCGAAGGTTATAAAAGTCTCTGTACGGTACCCTCTGTCCTCTCGTCAGCACCTCCATATATCTCTCCTAGATTTTCTCACCTTCATATCGGCCGTCTCATGATACTCGTTCAGCAGTGTATACATGGTCCATTTACTTGAGAGGTATCGTAAGCGACGGAAAGCGAAGCTCTTAGCCGGAAAATGATAAAGCCGAAGTAGGACCACTGTGAGTAGCCATCATCGTAATGTATATGGACAATAGATGACACATCTGACAGGAACTACCTGGCGAACAAGATGAAGTCAAAGGGGCTTCAGCGCCTACGATGGTTCTGCCAAGTCTGCGAGAAGCAGTGCAGGGACGAGAACGGGTTCAAGATGCACGCCAACTCGGAGGGGCACATGCGGCAGATGCTCATCGTCGGCGAGAACGCAGGAAAGCACATCTCGGACTACTCGATGCAGTTCCAGCACGACTTTGTCCAGCTCCTGTCGAAACGGCACGGCACCGACCGCGTCAAGGCAATCAACGTGTATCAAGAGTTCATTCAGGACAAGAACCACTTGCACATGAACGCCACGGGCTAGGTCACCCTCTCCGAGTTCGTGAAGCACCTTGGTCGCTCCGGTATCGCACGCGTAGAAGATACGGAAAAGGGCTGGTTCATGGCGTGGATCAACAACTCGCCCAAGGCACTCGCGAAGGCCGGGGCGAACCAGAAGAAGGATCGGGAGGAGATGGACTCGGAGCAGCGGGAGCGCAAATTCCTGGAACTGCAGATCGAGCGGGCGAAGGAGGAGGAGGATCGCAAGAAGGCGGATGCCGGAGAGGGGAGCCATAGCCCGGAATAACAGGGGCTGAAACGCCCAGCAGGCGAGCCGCTCAAGCTTTCGATTGGGCTGAAGGCGGCTGCCAAGCCCGCGGAGGCGGGGTCGGAGGAGGCAGCACCGAGTGCACCCGTGAGGTTCAATGTATTCAAGAAGCCCGCACTTGGTGGAAACGGCAACGTCCTGAGAGGCACGTTCAAGCCGGTTGCGCCAGCAACCAAGCCGTCAGTTGTGTTCGGCGAGAGGCGGAAACCGGAGGACCTCCCGATGGCGGAGCGGTTGATGTTGGAGGAAATGGAGCGCAGCAAGAAGCGAAGGTTCGGTGCTTGACGTTCCACTGTAAAAGCCTGGAGTTCTGTAGGATTAGCGGATTATTAGAGGATTTCAATTTTCATCTGTGCTGGAATGCTGGCAAGGGATATATACATGATTAGGACCTTGGTCCGCGATTAGCTGCCCATCCCGGGCCCTTACAGGGGTCGGCAGTTAATTGCAGACCTCGGTCCCTTACCCATCAACACACAGCCCCGGAGAAGCCGCTTTTGAATGGGAACGCCTTCCGGAAACCCGGACAGTTTCCAGGGGGGAAACGGTCGGGGACCGGAGTACATTTCACAGCTGGAATTCTGTTGCTACTTGGAAACTGTGGGTCGGTGGAATTTTCTGGACCTGCCCAAAATGACGCACAGACACGACGCACAGACCAGCTTGTGAGGATATATAAGACAGGGAAAAGTGGACGTCCTCCCCTCAAATGGGGAGGGCCACTCAGTACATGATGCGGAAATGTGTGCGTGACACAGTAAGTCATATACTCTCACCTTGTCCACTCGGGATACTAGTACTAACATATTGCACAGGTAGCGAGCCTCGAACTGCCCACTTGGCAGGGCATGTTGCCCTTTGCCCAAGGTGGTGGGCCAGTATTGCCGCGAAACGGCGCAGGAGTCCCTTAAACGTCAGTCGTTCATCTTACTTTCTACACATGATGTTGACCCCTGTGTGTAGTGCCCGTTTCACCATCCCTAGTGATGGTGCAATCGACTGCCCTGGGGCAGCAAGGGTAAACAGAGCCTGTGTGGGAAAAGGATTCCCCTGCCTCAGCTGATTGGCCCTTCCCTTCTGTGCACACACAGAAGGGGAGGACCACGTACCTTGCATCACTGTGTGTGATGCAAGGTACGTGGTCCTTCCTGCCGCGGTCTCTGCCCTTTTTTATGCCGGTCTCAAAACCGGCATTCAAGGTGCGTGCGTTCTGTCCGCTTGCTCATGCTAACAATGCTCATTAGAGTTACAGATGAGATAACGAGCTGGAAGTTCGGTACCAGCGAATGCAAGACTCGAACCTCTCTGCAGGGACAATGGAAGATGTCTGCATCTAGATCATCGCCGTGGTTCGTCCGCCCATCTTGCTCCTCACTGGCAGGCCAGCTCACGCTATGCAGGAGCATCGCCCCCTTCAGCGGGATCGAGAGGAGAAGGTCTTCAAGTTGGGGGGCAGCGAGAGGTATGTGTACATGTGTAGGCTCGCGCAGTCAATGCTAACGCGTGCTTTGATCCAGGGACTTCACTGCTCGACACGTCGAACTCGGTCCACCATCGTGGTTGGAGGTCACATAGAGTAGCGTCATCATCCAGTCGTCATCATTGTACCCGGGGTTCTATACAAATGGTGCTCGAGACGAACCTGCTCTGGACTCATCCGTCCACCTCTCCGTTGCAGACCAGCCGCCGCGGAGCCGAAGATGCCAAGGCTCGGCACCTCCATGTTATCGCGCCCCTTCCGCGCTCACGTGCCCTGCCGGTATTTTCAGACGCTGGGGTTCACAGCCACCACGTGCGGCATGGAATTTTCCCAGCGATGCGCCCAGGTCCCTGCATTTCCACGTGTAAGTCCGGGGTAGGACAAGGTGGAGGTACCAAGCAAAGGGAGGTGGAGAACGACCTGAGGGCAGCGCCAGGAGTAGGGACTCTATACATTGCTGGTCCTGTGCTCGCTGAGGCTGGAAAATCAAAGGACGATGACGGGCGGTGGAGGCGCATACCCAGCGGGGTATATAGCCCGCCCTCGTAGGAACGGCATGGAGCAGCAGCAACCTCATCACCCCGCACACCTCCCTCTCCATAACACACCATGTCCACCAAAGAAGAGCAAGCCCCCGTGAAGTATGTCCGTCTGGGTAACTCGGGTCTGCGCGTATCGGTACCAATCGTTGGGTGCATGAGCTTTGGCAGTTCCGAGTGGAGCGAGTGGGTGCTCAACGAGGACAAGGCGCTTCCCCTGCTCAAGGCTGCCTGGGACCGCGGCGTCACCACGCTCGACACGGCTAATGTGTGCGTCTTTTTCACTCCTCGTACGGTCAATCGAGCCTAATGGCAATGAAGATATTCCAACGGCGAGAGCGAGAAGGTCATCGCCAAGTTTATCAAGACGGTGCGACAGGGACCTGCATGTTTTGGCGCTCGGCACTGACAACCTGTGGTAGTACAACATCCCGCGCTCCAAGCTCGTCATCCTCACAAAGTGGGTTACGATTTGCATGCCGAATAGTAGAAAATGAACTTATTTTCTAACCGCAGGTGTTTTGGGATGGTCGCTGAAGGCCAGCCCGGGTTCTTCACAGCGACGAAGCCGTACCTGCGTGACTCACGCGACTTCGTCAATAACGCTGGCCTATCGCGCGGAGCGATCTTCAAGGCTGTCGAGGCGTCGCTGCGGCGGCTCGAGACGGACTACATCGACCTGCTTCAGATCCATCGGTGCGACGTGAACACGCCGTTTGAGGAGACGATGTGCGCGCTGAACGACCTTGTGCGCTCGGGCAAGGTGCGGTACATCGGCGCGTCGTCCATGTGGGCATGGCAGTTCCAGATGTACAACAGCGTGGCAGAGAAGAACGGGTGGACCCAATTCATCTCGATGCAGAACCACTACTCTCTGCTGTACCGCGAGGAGGAGCGCGAGATGATCCCCTACTGCAAGTACAAGGGGATCGGCTTGATCCCCTGGGCACCGCTCGCAGAAGGCCACCTCGCCCGCCCGCTCCAGAAGGAGGCGCACGATAACGAGAAGACGAGCCGCGTCGACACCGCCGTGTTCAAGAAGCCCGTGAGCGAGACGGACAAGAAGATCATCGGGCGCGTCGAGGAGCTGGCGAAGAAGTACAACGTGAGCCTCACTGCATGTTTGTGGAAGTTGGTGCTGACCGCCCGCAGGTCAAGATGGCACAGATTGCGATCGCGTGGATCAACACCAAGGTGACCTCGCCGATCATCGGGATGAGTTCGCCTGCGCGACTCGAGGATGCGATCCCAGTCACGACGTTCAAGCTGACGGACGAGGATATCAAGTACCTCGAGGAGCTGTACACGCCCATGGGCATCCAGGGTCACGCGTAAGCGGACGCCGCGCGGGAAGCGCGTAGAATATTTTGGTGCCAGCGACGTAGACAATAAAATGACTCCTGGCCGAGATTCCTCAGCGCGGTGATGGGCTGCGCCCAGAACTGCTGATTGCTACAGTTGTAGAACAGACCGACCAGAAACCTGGCCTATCTAAGCGAGCACACTGGCTGCCCAACAGACCGAAGGGGTATCATCGAACCCTACGCATCACGTAGGGCGGAGCACGGCTTGACAACTCCCAAAGAAAGCAGGAGCAAGATCACGAGCGCGCGGTGTCAAGGAAGCTTTCTGCGTCAAGCTCGGGCGGCGTGTCGGAAGCCCCGCCCTCGGCCACGTCAGGCGCGCGATGTAAGTTTTCGTGTGCGCCGACTCTGAAAGGCAGGCAGGAAATATATTCAACATCGATGAGATTGCTGGAGGAGCACGGGCAGTGTCGTCACAGCTTGGTCTGAGCTTTCCTAACTCCTCGTTGCGGCATGTGCCGATGGAATAGGTGCCTTGTTTGGGAGGTGTTGCCGTTGAGGTCAGCATGCTGACTTTGTCGCGGCGTGTCATCTGCCTCCGCCAGAGATGTAGAATCACATGCTCCGCCAGTGTAGGGGGAAACACGAATCACATGCCGTGGCCTTCGTGGTCGCCCCCTTAAGACGCACAACGAGAGTGCGCCGTCCCTCGTCCCACCGCTGCTTGGCCCGCACGCCATCTTCCCAACCGCCATCACCTGCTATTAATACCGGCCACGGCGCCTCCTGTGCATACACTAGCTATATTCTATATCTGGGCTAGACATAGACCCATCTGGTGACAAAAGCAAAGCATGGCGTCTACTCGCGCCAGCACCTCGCGCGGCTTCCACCTCACTATCCCCTTAACCTCTCTTCGCCCATCATGGTCGGAGGAAAATGTCCCACTTAATCTTGGTGTTGAAGAGGAGGAAGAGTTACCTGTGCAGACTGCCCCGACGCCGCCTACGATGGAGGGGCGCGACGCGTGGGCCAAGTTCTCCTTGGGATGGGATGATGATGATGCCGACAGTGTCATCGGCGAGGGCGACTTTGACTGTCATATATGGTGCGTTACGTTCCATTCCACCGATACGTGAATGCTCATGTCTTTCCAGCTTACGAACCGCTACGAATCCCTGTGTAACAAGATGTGGCCATTTATTTTGCTACGACGACCTAGAGCAGGTACGCCCGCCCTTCACAACGCCATTGTGCCACCATGACTCACCAAATATTCAGTGGCTGCGAATACACCCCCGCTGCCCCGTCTGCAGCTCCTTCATCTCCCTCCACCACGACGTCGTCAAGATCTTCGGCCGCGGCCGCGAGCGGCGGCGTTCCTCAGGCTCTGGGTCCACCGCGCCCTCCCTCTCCACAAAGGACAAGCCCCCCGCTCCAGCGTCGAGCGCGCCATCCCTCCCTTCACCACCGGCGACGCCCTCCCCCGTCCGCCTCCCTGCATTATTACCAGACGCGTCGCTCGACGCCGACGCGCCGAGCATAGCAACCGCGCCTGCGGGCGCAGTGCGCAGCCCGCGCGGGGAGAAGGACCCACGCGCCGTGCAGCCGCCGCACCCGTTGCTGGTCGAGCAGCTCCTACGGCACCAGTTTGCCCGCGTCCTATCGCTCGTCGCCCTCGTCTTTTTCCTCTTCTTGATCGGCTTGCAGAGGTCGTGATACGCGCGTGCGACAACGGATGACCCGCAGATGACGACGCTGATGTATGTATGTTGAGGATGGGGATGTGGAGGAAGGACCCAGATACCGCAAGCGCACTCGAGCACCCCCTCGGAACGCGTCTCCCACGCTGATGTACCCACTAGGGTGGCGGAGCCGCCCCAACTCACGCCCAATCTCCCCATGGATGTTTCCTTACCCTGTTACTTGTTATGCACTCTGTCTTCTTGACTTTACCTCGCCCTCGTCAGAGACTGTACCCTTAGGATTGTGGTCATGTCTGTTCAACTAACATATGCAATGCAATCACCAGTCAACAGTAGAATGACGGCATATGTAGTGGGATAGGGAATGTCCTTCACCAGGACGTCATGGATGGAACAGGGGCTAATTTTTGATTCTCCACTCGTCCCAACCGACGGAAATTCGGGGTTCGGCTCTAATGTTCGGAACCGAAGTGTATGCGCTGTTGTGGTAAAATGAAATTGGTATATGTGGTGTTAATATAGCGATACAGAAGAGAGGTATGAATGCAATATACACAGTGCAGTGGAGTATCACTTGCTGCGTGATCGTAACTTCATGACTGAATAATATCCCCATATTCCCGCAACGCCCTCTCCCTCGCCATGGTCGCCCGGACCAACCTCTCAATCTCGACATTCAGCGCCCAGCACCACGTATCCCGCTCGAGCTTGCTCCTAGCTCTGCAGATAAGGAGGCGGTTCTTGTCCTTGAATAATGGAATATGGCTAGGTTGTGGGCCCTCCCCTTCTTGTACATGTGCCGAGGCCATCGCGTTCTCCGGAGGCTTCGGCACAGGTCGGCTCTCCACATGCACGTCCCGGTACCAGATGATAAATGTTGTGTCCTCGTCGCTGTCTCTTCCTTCGAACCCGTCCTGGTAGTAACGAGTGATGACACGGCCCTGCTGATCGTCCTTGCTCGGTGGCATCGAGGCCATTGCGGACTGGCCCGAGTAGACATACGCGTCGGCGAGCGGGATGGAGGTTACCATGCGGTAGGCAGAGTTGGTCGAGCTGGTCAGCTTGAACTGCATCAGGTGGCCCTGAACAAGAATGTGGTACATGTGCCTATAAACATGTCAGCAGAGCCTAGCAGACCAACGTGCTCTGCTCACGTGAACTGCTTCCGGTACCCAGTCTTCTGGAACAGCCGACCAGCCTTGATGATCGCCCTGCACCCGTCGAGGACACACCACTGCCAATATCCCGGTAGAAGCGCGGAGCCCACATCCGGGTCCACAGGCTCCTTCGGGCGCGGGTACCACCCAACGGCGGACGGACCATGCAGCACGCCGTCCCTGTGCTCCTCCACGCCATACGTGACGTCCATCTCGAACCTCGCCCAGACCCGGTGCTGCCGCGTCCAATACGAGACGAGCGCCTTGAGATGGTGGATCCACTCGCTCGCGTTCCTTCGGGTGTGCGCCTCGAGCCGGATGACCATTCCAGAGCGCATAACGAGCTCGAAGGAGCGCTTCAGCCGCTGGTGCTGTTTGTTGCTCAGCGCTGTCCCGCTCGGGTCGCCGTTCGGGACCTCCAGCTCCGCCGTGCGCTCCCGGTGCAGCTCGTTTTCCCAGCCTTCGTGCACATCCGGGATGTTCCCGCTCTCCCTGGAGACGTCCTCCGTCTTCACCGGTGCCGCTGCCTCAGCCCAGCGGATGATGAGCACATCTCTCAGATCGACATACTCCTCCGCAGCGAGGATATTCTCCCCCTGCCGCGCCGTGTCCGCAGCCCTGAACCTCGCCCAAGCCGCCGTGCGCTGCTCCTCCGTCTGCCCCTCGGGGGGGATCACTGGCGGCGCCGGCGGGTGCGCATGATGCTGCGGGCCGAACATGAGGTTGCCGTCGTTGCTCGCGACGTACACGCGCCGACGCGTCGTGCGCGAGGCAGAGACGTAGTATCTCTGCAAGTACCCCTCCACGGCAGGTGGCTCAGCGAGCGTCGTCCCGTCCGCCAGGACCACCTTGGTCGGGTAGTGCTCTGCAAGTCGAAGCTCGAGGTGCGTCGCTCGCCTCACCTGGCGGAGGACGAGCCCGTTCATCACCTCCCACGCGCGTGCACGGCCATTCACGTCCGCGCTGAGCCAGACCCAGTCGAGCTTGAGCCCCGTGCGCCAGCAGAGCTCAGCCTTACCCCCCGCTCTCAGCGTACGCTGCATGAGCGCCGCATAGTCCGGCACTGCGAGGATGCTCTCTAGGCAGGTGGCGAGGACCTCCTGCCGAGTGAGGCTGAGCGGGTCCAGCGCAGGGACGAATATGCGCACACGGGTGTCGAGCGCGGGCACCTGCACATCCAGGTACTTCGGGATCGTCCCGCCCATCGCACGCCAGAGCTTCCACATCCAGTCGATCGCCCGGGAGCGCGATTTGCACTTGAAGATGAAGATGTTGGTGCCTGTGCTGGCAAGCTGGAACTTTGCGCGGGACTTTATGGACTCGGCGGGCGTGGGCGCACAGGTGAGGCAGAACGTCAGGTCGGTTGCAGAGTACAGAGACAGGTTCGTGTACGGCGCGTTGAGCGGGATGACGAATGCGAGCCGTTTGTGGCCTTTCCACTTCGACACGCCTGGGAATGCCTGTCTGTGCATCAGCCCCGTTCCCAGTGCAACATTCGCCGACTCACGTGATCCTCGTAAATCTCGACCCTCTTCCTCTCCCTCCCCCTCCAGACGACCAACCGCTCGGCCCAGTCCTCGCCCCTCGCCTCAGGGTGCCGCCTCGCCTCCTCCTCGTCATACGTCCGCGGCAGGTCCTCGCTCCGCGTATGCAACGCACGGAGGAGCATCCGATCCCGGAGTACGACGTCCCGTAGCTCGTCGGCTTCTTCCTCTGCTTGGGCGGCGGTGGCGCCGATGGACGAACCGGCGGAGGTGCAGGCTATTTGAGAGGCGGGGCGGGAGAGAACTTCGGCTGGAGAAGCTGGCGGCTCGACACCCTCCTGCCGCTCTGTACCTTCCGTAGGCGAAGGAGGGGGAAATGTAACGTTCTTCTTCCCCTTCTTCCTGCCCACCTTGGAGCTCAGCGCCGAGCGCAGGATCCCGAGCCGCCCAGGCTTAGCGGGCGCTTCACCCATGGGCGAGGAGGTGAGGAGAGGGCGGGAGGAGGAGGTGGACGCACGTGTGGGAGGCGAGGTCTCCTCCGACGACCGGGGGTCGGTAGGGGAAGAGGAAGAGGGCTCGGGCCGCTCGTCGATAGCGGGCAGGGCGGGCTCTTCTGGTGCGGGCGGGACTGAGGCCGCTGGGGGTTGAATTTCCCTAGCGGTAGGGAGGGAGGGCCCGTGAGGTGGGCTGCCTCCCTCCCCAGCCTGCGAGGGGCACGCATCCAGCTCCGGCGCTTTGCCTTTCCCCTCTTCGCGCGCGTCCGATTCTGCCTGCACAACGCGGTCGGAAGTAGTCGGTTCCGTCCTCAGCGTCCTCAGCTCCCCCTGTCCTTGTGTTTCCCCTTCTGACCTCACCTGAGCCTGCACATGCAGCTGCTCATCGACCACTTCCCAGAACTCCTTGCCCACCTCGAACGTCCTCCCTACCCACTCGAGCTTCTCCTTCTTCTTCCCTTTGCCCGGTTTCCGCGCATGATGCCGGGGGGCATCGCTTGACTCGCCGGTCAAGAACGACCATCGATCCAGGAACCTCTTCCCTATCTCGCCCTCCCACTCCCCCCACGTTCCCCCCCTCTGCAAAAACACATCCCTCAACCTCCTTCGCTCCATCTCCTCATCCTCCTCCTGCACGCTGCTCCCCGCCCTTCCGAACCTCCACAACCCCCGCGCTTTCCTAGCAGCGGGGAGAGCGGCAGCAGCAGGCATGCGACCGATAAAGAGCCGGCGGAGTGCGCGCGAGTGGTCGTCTGACGTCGAGAGGAGGGCGGGGGAGGGGGAGATGCCGCTCTGGGGATTTGAGGGGCCTGCTGCGGGGGGTGTCGGGGACGGTGGTGGGGGTTGTGTAGGATATCTGCACGCCATGGGACATTGTGCCTTCCGCGCAGGGGTCTAGGCTGTTGGTGAGAAGGAGGGAGGGTATAGGGAAGCTAGAAGATGCAGGCAGGGCCCCGCATGCGGCGCCTTTGGACCCGACGGCGATGGGGACCGGAAAAGGAATGGGACGCGACGTCGACCCTGACATCGGTGACGTAGTGCAGAAGAACGGCACGTGCTTCGCAGCATTGACTCCCTTCCACCCTTCTCAACGACACTCTAATCATCCCATAATCGCAATCAAAAGGAACGACTAATAGTACATGCCTTCACAACTTCCACCCAACTCAGTCTGCATCACTGTCTGTATGACCAATGTTTGGATGACCTCTAGGACCGAATGCTACTGTACCTCTCTGAGCCCCGCACGCTTTTTGCCTCTCTCAGACCTCTCAGAGAGCTAATGCACGTGAATTCCCACGGCGCATGCGTAGCTTTCTGTATCTTCCCCGAAGATGCATTTCTGATCGAACAATCAACGCTGGCACACGGGACTGCAACCCTGCTTCTTTTTTCCTGCCTGAGCGGGCTGAGTGATCTTCCTCGAGTCCAGCGGGACTCGTTCGTCTGCAGTCGCACTGGTGACTGCGTTCTCAAAATGAGCGAACAGCTGCTTTCTGATATCCTCACATTTCAGTATGTCGTGAGTACGTGATCATGCCCTGTCTCCCTCAAGTCTGGCGTAGTAGTCAGAAGACTCAACACTGCTTATAGTAGGAACGACCTGCTGTGTCGTTTACGACAGTATTCTCAGTTTTCCTGAGGAGCTGGAATACGTCTGGTGGTTTGTGGTCTCCCTATTGAGTGAGCCAAGACAATGTCTCATGATCTCGAATTGAACAAAAGGCGACGAATAACACTTCCACGAGCGCTATACATCCTCGTAAAGGTGATGGGTCTCGGTTTTCTAATGTAAGCGGCTCACTGTACTCCTCAACGGGAAACACTGATCGGATACTTGCCTAACAGTGCGCAATGCTACTGTCCGTGGTCTCCTCGAGCTGGTTGAGAACTCTTTTGATAGTGCTCATTATATTGCAGTCGCGACACGGCCCTTGTCTCCCATCGTTGGCCGATCCTCCTCCTGATGTTTGTGGCTATCTAATTGTCATGTGTAGGAGTAAGCCGCTCATGGCCATCGGCCCTTTAACGAGCCTAAGAGTGTGCATTTCAGATGCAAGGGTTTCACTTTTACAAAGCTGTTGTACGCCGGGCCCGTTCTTGGGTCTTTCCTTGTACCTGAACACATTACCAGCTCTAACCTATTGATGGCATGGCCTGGAGATGCTCTCATGCTTTGGCGAGTATTAGCACTATTCCAGAGAAGAAAACGAGGTGCGACGCGCTCAGTCTCTTGAGACGGTCCAATTCTCACTGACCAATCCAGTTCGGCTAGCGCTGCTATTGTATTGTGGTGGTAATACCGGTGCTGTGATTCTTTACGTCACGACTCACCCCAATGCAGGAACTTGGCTGGCATGTTATGTGTGGCAGTGCGACGACATGTAATGACCCATATAACAGGCACAGTTGCTGATCATCATCTTCTCCACCGGCCTGCAATTATTTGGAGCTATTGGCTCGACTGGTGTCCCCGGCTGCTGGATGGAGTTCGAGCAGAAAGGGACCAATTCTCTGCTTGCCGTCTTGTGCGTCATCATGCAGTTTTAATCTTGATGTAACTTCATTACGAGCTCCTTCTAGCTTGATCCCTTCAGGTGTCTTGTTTCAGTGTAAGCAAATTGACACTCCGAGGTGCTCGTGGAACCAACTGAGACGGCTAGTCACCTTACTGCTTCTCACCATGTTCAACCCACACACTGGCAAGGGACAAGGCGAGGTCGTCCTCAGTCCTGTTCTTTGGACTCTTCGAAAAGAAGTTGCAGCATACTTGATAGCATGCACAGCCGCTATCATGCTAACCATAGCCGTGACGGTTGGCTTTGAGCGAGCGCCAAAAATGGCTCTCGGTACTCCGTCAGTACGTTGAGATCAAGGAGGACTGGCGCTGATATTCGTTAAGTGTCAACATTGGATGGCAAACATTAGGAGTAGGCCTTATCTCACAATTCGTCGATATATCTTCCGACAACCCTTGCAGCCTTGCCATTTATATCTTCACCTGAAGTCCAGCCGAAGAGACAACAGTGTTACCATTGCTGAAGGCGACACAGGGTCGGCAGAAGAAGCGAGGAGTACGACATGGTCATCAGGTCTAGCTGCCCACCCGTCGATCGCCAGCCAACGCCAACCCTTCTCGGGGCGCGAACGGGATATGCAGCTGGATCCATCAACACACCGAGAAGCATTTGAACTGTTATCAATTCTGGACGAAGCAGCCGGCGAGGACCACGAGAGCGACTTGGCAGGATAGAAGCGGACTGGGAGTGTTGACATTTGGCAGGGTATCGGCAGGTTCAAAGTGAACCGGGGGAGTGGGTCGGTGGTCTCGGCAGGTTACGTGCTTCCACCAAGGCGACATTCTCGGGCCGGTGCCTCATTATGCACGTTCTCCCCTCTACAGCATCGCAACCCGTTCAGTACATGGAACAATTATAAGAATACACCACATTGAACAGTTCTATCGCTTTCTATAAGTGCCTGCGCCCCGGCCCCACTCCCCCGCCCGCTGTCCCCAGTCCTCCCTCGCACCCCAGACATGCACTTCCCCGATCTTCGGCTGATCGACCCACTCCTTCAAACTCCCGCGGCGCGTCGGCCGCTCGTTTGCAGCCTCGTGCGCAAAGTCCGAGTTTGGGGCTTCTGTATGTCTCGGAGACGGGGCACGCCGCGGAGCATGAAGAGGCTCGTGAGAAGACGGTGTAGGTGTTTCCCAGCGTCGCGCATCTCTGTCCATCGGCGTCCACATCTCGCTGCTGTGCGAGGCACTGGAAAGCTCATGGATCCTCGACACGGCCCTGGCATAGGCGAACCGCTCCTCCTCGCCCGTGAAGATGCTCAGGGGCTTGTGCATCACCCCTGCCGAGGACGGGATCTCGCGCACCGCTGACAGGTCCTGAAGGTCATACGAGGCGATGTTAGGGCGGAAACCTTCGACCGTCTGCTGCAGGCCTTCGGTGTAGGATTCAGCCATCAGCATGTCGTTGTTCGAGTGCTCTGCGTCGGCCGCGGTAGCTGGAGAGGCCGCGTCGGGGAAGAAGAGGTCGTCCGGTCTCGCCGCTGCCAAACTACGCGCATCAGCCATTCGCCCCAATAGGAGGTACAGTATAACCTACCCAATGACCCGGCAACGACATTCCCAGCACGCGTCCAGCAGGCTTATAAACCTTCGTGCCTCGTTCTTCTTCCCAATCGGGAACAGGGGGATATCCTCGATCGCGAGCGTGTGGAAGGTGCTGGCGAGGCTGATATAGTCTGCTGGGCCGAGCTCCTGCTCGCACAGCTGGGCAAAGGGCATGCGTGCGACGCCAGCTACGGCCCAGGGCACCTGCAGCTGCCGGCTAAATACGGTGAGCACCTCCGGATGCCCCGCCTCTCTCTGCGCGGCCCCTTCAACCGCACAAGCAAAAGCGGTCTCGGCACCCGGTTCGCCGCGGACGAACCAGCTGCTCCCGCCAGCAGAAGCACGCACGCGTCGCCAGTCCCGCTCTTCTCGCATAATTAGCACGGGGCAGCGCGCTTGAAGCGCGTGCACGAAGGGCTCGAGCCGCTCCCTCTGCACTCCGTTTGAGTAAAGGTCAGAAGGGAGCTTGTTCGAAGTGCCTATGACCTGTAGCTCGTGAGCATGCTGCCCTAATGTGAAGGCATCGGACGCACTACGCCGCCCATGCGCCAATACCAGCTGAGCACGTCGCTCAAAAGGCCGGCGCTCGAGACGTCGAGCAGCTGCACTTCGTCAAAGAACAGCAGCCAGTGGCTGGTCACCAGCCGTCGCGCAATCGCATGGGCGATGCTCGGCTCGACCTGCGCATGCCGCCCCCTGCCGTGCTCGGGTCCAAGGCCAACAAGCTGTTGCCACCGCTCCCGTAGAGCGCGATCCCATCTTATCGACTGCACAGGCTCTCTGAGATCCGGTGCACCAGAAGAACGGCGCTTAGACTCTTCCCACACCCCTCGGTATATCTCGAGCACGAGCTGGGAGTAGTGTTTCCTTGCCTTGTACGACGTGGGGAGGCTGTCGTAGAATAGCTGGAGGAGGAAGGATTTGCCCGTGCCGGCGGGGCCGATAAGGAGCAGGCCCTACATGCACTATTCATTGCCTGGAGCAGCGCACAGGGAGTGGACGTACCTTGGGAGTGTCGAGGTTCGCCAGCGCCTCTGCGTGCGTTTGGATCCGCGCTACGGCTTTGGATTCCGGGGGTGCGCGTCGCTCGTCGGGCTTGACAGTCCACCATGGCTCCTCGTTCTTCTCAGGCAGTTGGAGCTGTCGATGTGGCAGTAGAGAGGGTGACGGTATATAATCAGCAAGTTCCTTCCTCAGGCTCCGTAACTGGCTTGACCATGAGTATGGTCAACGCTACTTTGTGCGAGAGCAGCCATACCTCCATAATGACTCGTATCTGCTCGTCATCAGATTGTATAATACTTTGAGCAACGAGGCCTTTGTAGACATCTAGCAGGTCCGTGGACTGGATCCCAGTGTTCGTTACGACGGAAGACAGGGCACGACATCGTGCCAGCCCGAGAAAGCCCCTTGGCCAGCGTTTCGTTGCGTATCGCCAGTGCCAGCGTACGATCATCCAAGGCAGGAATTCAATGAGACCAGTCCAGAAAATACAGATGCCTCAGACGGGTGAACTGATCATACAAGGGAACAACAGAGTAAGAGCCAAATGCAGATAGACGAGCAAGAAGGTCCAGCAAGATGCGCTTGCCATCGGGTCCCGAAGGAGGTTTCGGCTCCGACCGGTGATTTTGGGTGCACGTGCCTTTACATGCCTCCGTCGGCGCGTCTATCCGGCTTGTGACTCCTTCGCTCTTGATCTGCGGGCTGCGGCTTGCCTTTATACTACGTCCCAGTTCTAGCAACTTCCCGGCTCTTTCTCCTCCGCTTGAGTAGCTGCCTACTATGGTCCCTCCCATCACGCGCGATAACACCTTCTACTGTTGTGATGCCTCGTCCGAGACTGGCTTCTATATCGAGCTCACAGGCGACGCAAACAAACGGCATTGTCACATCCGAGCTCCCCCATCCAGGCTTCGTGTCCTACTCCTCGAACAAACACCTCAAACAAAGGACGAATCGGATCACTTCTACACCGCCCAGCTGATGCATTACGGTCTCAAGCCCCTCAAGACAAAGGCGGCCGCTAAGAAGAGCCTGGTAGCGGCACTCGAGAATGGCAAGCTCCTCGTACCCGGCCATCTCGAGCAGCTTCGCAGAGAACTTCAGGCCGAATATGCCAAGCTCTATGCCGAAGCAGTACAAATGTATGCACTGGATAACTCCATGCACACTTTGGGATTGGGCCAGACCACTGCTAAGCAGACGGCGAAGAAATCTTCCGCGGCACCCAAGATATCGAGCACTGCATCCATATCGCGCGAGTTGCCTTCCCATAACGATGAACCCACTGTTGCTCCTCGTTATCGCGCAAAACAGACAGCTGTGAGGGGTACCGCCTTTGCGAGGATGTCTGGTCGCTCTGATAATGGGTCCGGCTCATCCGTTCAATCCCGTGCCGTCGGCAGCAATGGACCTAAAGAGGGTAAAGCAAGCTCCAGCAGGACGGTACGCCCCTCGGATTCATCCCTTTCGATTTCTCATGGTTGTTTCAGTTTGTCAAAGACGACACTCAGGGCGAGTACGCTATCAAATCAGATGACCTACACGACGAATCCCCTCCTGGATGGGCCGAATCGATGTGCATCAAAATGTGCCCTTCCGAGAAGACGAAACGCCACCTTTGGGCTTCCTTTGACTTTGGTGTGATTCGAGGCATTATGCGCGGTGGCCCGGCTCCTACGAAGAAGGGAGCCATTTGGCACTTCAATTGGCGTGGAACAGTTGGAGAGGAACATGAACAGGCCTACGGTCCTCGCAATATCGGCACGATCACTTTTCTCGGCAATGGCCAGATCTGGGGCACGATGTCCGGCACTGCTGTGGGTCTCAACACCGTATTCTCTGGATCCTACGTGAAAAGACCCAACGTGGTGTGGGTCAAGTCGGTTGCCCACTGGAAAGACACGTGGAGGGGAATCAATGACGTTGCGTACGAGCGCGAGAACATCCGCCGATGGGGCAAATGGGCTTCGGACGAGGGAACGCATGAACAGCCCGCTGCGTCGGACTCGAGTGGGGACGAGAATGTGCGGGACGATGGGGAGTACGACGGATATGATGAGGACATGGACATTGTATATTGAGTAAGATTGGGTTTTGTGCTGCGAGCTGGTCTGATATCGGGACAGAGGCATGTCCATTTGTACACCCGGATCAACCTCATGAGCCCGTCTATGTTTCAACACCAACAATAAACCTGCTCGAATGCAATTCAAATACCTCTGCCACCCAGAGCGCCCATAGTATTGAGAAGGAGGGTGTCCACTGCTGTGTGACGCCCCTTGCGTGAACTTTACCCAGTCATGTGGATGGTCCGTTACCTCTTGTGACTGACCATGTTGTCAATCATCCAGGACCTTATCAATTGAGAACGGTCGCCGAGAGCATGAGTAGAAAGGAACTGCATTGTGTGCCCAGGAGCTTGATTTTCAGGGAGCACGTGCTGCATTTTCGACCCGCGTCGTGTCGCTGTGTACGATGACGCGCGCCGGCCCGTCGTCATTCCTCGCACACATTCCAGTCTCGTCTGGTATTTGAAGCACAACACCATCCTCTTCCCTTTTCCCCCCTATCCTACCACCGGCGACACCGACTACCAAAACATTAGCGGCATCCACGTTAGCACTCTACTATCAGTATCATCCCGTTCGTAATGGCACTCGCAGCCATACCGCACCTGCGCCGACGAACAAGGAGAATGTTGCGCCCACACCCATCAGCAGCATGGTCGCGGAGGCTCCAGCCCAGAAAAATGTCAAAAGGAAGGCATCACGGGCACCTGCAGTTGGCGTGGAGCCTGCTGCAAAGAAGACGAAGGGGAAAGCGATTGAAGCCCCTCAGCTGGTGAGCGTCCCGGAATCTCCTGCGGAACCACCGTGTGACTTATGCCTATGCTACAGCTGGGCGACGACATTCCTGGTCAGTACAGGATCTGGTCACCATATATTAAGGAGAACTGGGAGGATGAAGATGCCAAGCCGATGAACCTAAAGCTCGCTCCTTCCCTCGGGACCGGACGACACCTTTGGGGAGCGTTCCACTTCCAGGTCGTGGAGGGGGTCATGCGAGGCGGCCCTCCTCCCAAGTATGTTGGGGATACATGGGAGTTCATGTGGAGGGGCACCGAGACTGGTGAGGGGGAGATCATGTTCCCGAACGATGACGGTGTGTTGCGTGGGAGCATCACGTTCCTCGGCGACGGCAAGATCAAGGGTACTATCACTGGCGATCTGCTGGGCGAAGAGGCGGAGTTCACAGGGCGGAAGCTGAAGACGTCGATCACGTCCACCGCGGTCAAGGGGTGGAAGAAGACATTCCGGAGCATGAACGAGCTTTCTTTCGGTATGAGGCAGTACTGGAAGGAAGCGTGTGCCGAGCAAGGCTTGACCAGACGGTTCGCTTACCAGTATGGAAAAGAGCTGCACAGATGCGCTGACGGCCCTGCTCCGTCGGATACGAGCTCGGACGAGAGTTGAATGGTTATCTTGCGTTATCTTTTCTGTGTCTTTCCATTGCAGATGCTAAATTCCGATCTGTTTCTCAATACCCAACAATAATTCTTACGTAGCTGCCTTGCAGCGCGTGTCGGGCCGCCTTCTTTGAGAGGGCTCTGTCCTGTCTTCTGCACTTCCTTCCCAGCCAAAGCAAATAAGAATACATATCACTGGTACAATCGTCTCCATGATACTGCGTAACATCATCCTAATCAGCCCGCAGGGTGTTCTCCCCCTCGGCATCGGACTCATCGCTCCATGAGTCATGCGTCTGGTGCTGACGTGAAGTTTGCAACGTTATGATTCCCAGGCTGGGGGTTTTGGCATCGGCAAAGTCAGTTGTCCTCAGGTCCCGTACTCTGTTTTTCTTGAGATGAATATATAACCTGCACGCCTGGGAAGACGATTGAGTACGGGAACCCCATTACGAGCATCAAATCACTCACAGCGATCGGATAGCCAGCAACCAGGAGACTATAGAGACGGTAAGGAGGTATTTTGCGCGCAAGTCGCCAGTGAGACTTACGGAATTGCGATCACTTGCAGCGCCGGTCTATCCCCAAACCAGACACAACAGAAGGCGGTAATAATCAACATGACTGTGCTAGCTTCTGAGCTGACTGTCCATTCGGGATGGAATGACTGACATACGAAAGTAGAGGGAAAAATATGTCGTGCCTCCTCGTCGCAGGATTTGAAGAACGGGAGCTGGGTGTCCGGTACGGCGCTGATGTATAGTGTGGGGATTGTGTATAGTGAGTATTAGGAGCAGCACTGAACCACGTCAGATTCGTCGATCGCACCTGATGGGACATCACCTTACGATTGAATAGGAGAGTTGCGGGTATGAGACTGCGCTTGTGTCAAAGGATTCGAACATCAGGACATATGGAGAACCCTACACGATGGCATATGCGGTAGCGGAGCCCTGATCGCCTAGCTGGGTATAGCAGCCTGGCACACCGGGTGGGAAAGGAACGACGACTTGGAGTTGGTTCATGAAAGAAGAAACCAGTAGTTCAGCCTGTACACGTTAATGGCTCGGCGGCATTTCAGTGAAGAGAGGCTTGTCAGCGTACCGTCTTTTCGACTAGTCCGAACGGTCAGCCCAATTGAGCGCGTGTAACAATGAAAGCGCTCACTTATGAAATAGGCGATCAGGGCATAGCGCACTTCGAACATCCAAGTCAGAATGGGGCATTGATCAGGAAAAGATCCAACCAACTCAATGGTCTATGCGCAAATAGGGCTACAACTCTCCACAGAAGTAGGCCGTCCGCAGGGATAGAGGAAATGACTTGGGCTCTGGTGTATGGGCTCAGCACAACCCAAACAATGTACATGCCGACTGGACCAACACTCCTTTCAGCTGAGACAGCATCCAGCATCTGTGACTAGCTCTTGAGCATTAGGGAATCAGAATATATAAGCCGGCTTACCCCTACCGCAAATTTCCGTGTGAATAGCTTGCATCGGGACAGAGCAAATCAACATACCTTCTCCGTGAGTGGGCTGAGGGTTACTATGAGCAAGCGTCAGTCGAGGCGGACGCAACGACGCAGTGAGCGAGACACAAACCGGCTGTCATTGTCCTAGGACAAGCATAAGGTTTCGTATTAGTAGCAGAGTAAATGACCCACGTAGTTAAGACAAGACCCGAAATGCGAGAGAGCGCGAACAGCGCCCGCGGTAATGTCAGACGACGTCTAGCATGGATGATGAACAGGTTTCGATTGGGTTCACCAAGCTATGTCTTACCGCCATACGAACTGGATCTAGTGGCAGGTGGAGTCTGTGAGCCTCGAGAGGCAGCGCAGGGATAGGCTAGCTTACCTCGTCGGGAAGTGTCAGAAGGTAATCATACCACACCCAACATGTCATTGCCACTTAATTTATAGTTAATAAAGACACAAGAGATAGGACAAGCGATTGACTTGCCAAATGCGGACGTCGTGATATGCACATCTTCGGCGAGCGTCCAACCATCCATTCGAGACAGGGGTGATTGACCGAACGAACTCGTGGAGAGTTGAACATAAGACCTGCTATTATATGCCGTTATTCCGAACGCGTCCGTAATCAAGCAAGCACCGCCTCCCGGGGAGAAGACGTGAAAATCTTATAATACGACGTTGAAGTTGTGGGAACAAGAAGAGTCTGAGTGATCGGGCTAAATCAGGGCCCAACGGGTTTTAGTGCCCGGATGACTGGGTCCGCTGGGCCGGCGGCATTTGGCCCTCTCATTGAATGCGGAACCATGACAATACAATGGCCGCACGGAACCGTCGTGCCTATGAATAGACACTACATCCACACCTCGGCTCTGTAGCTATCTGTATTGCTTTTCAGAGGATACGGCGAGTGAGGCACAATCGATGTCAGAAGGTCCTGTCTCCTCCTAGAGCGCCTGGCTGAACAAGTACAGACCAGGATTGCTATCAGACCTCCCGACAAGACATCTCGATGGCTTGACAGATCAGCTTCCTCCTGATGATTCCCGGGAGCGTGCCAATTGAGGGGATTCGGCGATCAAGCCCTGATCCCTGCAGATACAGGTGACGTTATACCAAACATGCCCCACCCCTATGGGGTTGATGTGTTCGATCCCACTGAGAACCTATCTGTCGGGCGCATCCGTTGAAAGGGCTCTCTGTGATATCTTCCGCAAAGAGAATTCATTTCCTCTGGTTGTGGAAACCATGATGGTTGGTTCTACGCAATGCTGTACTTCTTCCCGCTGGCTTCTACCGCCCAAGTCCTTATCCTATCCCTCGCTAGCTGCTTCATCGAGTATCGTGAGCACTTCAACTGCTTCCAGGTGTGTTGATGGATCCAGCTGCATATCCCATTCACGTCCGGAGAAGGGTCGCTGACGTCGGCTGGGAATCGATGGGTGGGCAGATAGACCTGATGACCATGTCGTACTCATCGCTTCTTCTGCTGGCTCTATGTCGGCCCCATCACTGGTAACACTGTTGCCTCTCCCACTAGACTTCAGGTGAAGATATAAATGGCAAGGCTGCAAGGGTTGTCAGAAGATACATCCAGGAATTGTGAGACAAGGCGTACTCCTACGGTTTGCCATCCAATGTTCACACTTAACGAACATCAACGCCAGTTCTGCTTGAACCCAACGTACTAACGGGATACCGAGTGACATTTTTGGTGCTCGCTCAAAGGCAACCGTCACTACTATGTTTAGCATGGTAGCGGCTGTGCGGCACCCTTCAGTGCGTTTGTTGATCGCTTCAGTGAGCTAACGCACCGAGGCAAGCTATCAGGTATGCTGCAGCTTCTTTTCGAAGAGTCCAAAGAACAGGACTGAGGACGATCTCGCCTTGTCGCTTGCCAGTGTGTGGGTTGAACATGGTGAGAAGCAGTAAAGTCGCTAGCCGTCTCAGTTGCTCGCTTGAGCGCCTCGGAGTATCAATATGCTTACACTGAAACAAGACACTCGAAGGGATCAAGCTAGAAGGAGCTCGTGATGAAGTTACTTTAAGGGCGAAATGATGACTCACAAGAGGGGAAGCAGAGAATTGGTCTCTTTCTGCTCGAAGTCCGCCCAGCAGCCAGGAACACCAGTCGAGCCAATAGCTCCAAATAATTGCAGGCCCGTCGAGAAGATGATGATCAGCAACTGTATCTGTTGTACGGGTCATCACAGGTCGCCGCGCTGCTAGATATAACATGCCAGACAAGTTCCTGCATTGGTGTGAGTCGTGACAAAAAGAATCACAACGCCGGTATTTACCACCACAATACAATAGCAGCGCCAGACGAACTGGAGTGGTAAGTGAGAATTGGACCCTCTCAAGAGACTGAGCGGGTCGCACCTCGTTTTCTTCTTTGGAAGAGTGCCATTACTCGCCAAAGCATCAGGGCATCTCCCGGCCACGCCATCAGTATGTTAGAACTGATAATGTGTGTTCAGGCACAAGTGAAGAGGCAAGAACGGGCCCGGCGTACTACACCTTGGTAAAGGTGAACCCCTTGCATCTGAAATGCAGACTCTTAGGCTCGGTAAAGGGCCGATGGCCATGAGCGGCTTACTCCTACACATGACAATTAGATGGCCACAAACATCAGGAGAAAGATCGACTAACGATCGGAGACAAGGGCCGTGTCGAGACTGCAGTGCAATAATCAGTGTCACAGGAGTTCTCAACCCATTCGAGAAGACAACGGACAGTAGCACTGCGCACTGTTAAGCATTTGTCCAGTTAGAGTTTTCCGTTGAACAGTGCAATGCGCCGCTCACACTAAAAAACCGAGACCCATCACCTTTACGAGAATGTATAGCGCTCGTGGAAGTGTTATTCGTCGCCTTTTGTTCCATTCAACGGTGTGAGACATTGTTTCGGTTCACTCAATGGGGAGACTACAAACAGCCAGACGTATTCCAGCTCCTCAGGAAAACTGAGAATACTGTCGTAAACGACACAGCAGGTCGTTCCTACTATAAGCATTGTTGAGTCTTCTGACTACTACGCCAGACTTGAGAGAGACAGGGCATGATCAACGTACTCACGACATACTGAAATGTGGAGATATCGGAAAGGAGCAGCTCGCTCATTCTGAGCACGTAGTAGTGACTAGAGTGACTGCAGACCAACAAGACTCGCTGGACTCGAAGAAAATAACTCAGCCCGCTCAGCAAGGAAAAAAGAAGCAAGGTGGCAGTGCCACCGAGTGCCAGCGTTGACGGCTTGAGAAGATCATATTTTGGGAGTGTAGTTCTTACGGTCGGGGACGCCAAATTCACGTGCTTTGGTTCGAAGACATGCACAACAGCGGGCTAGGGCTCAGAAAACTGGCACTCGCTCGAAGGAGTCATATAAACAGTAGCTATACAGCTACATGGCGGTGCAGGCTGTGTTGTGTGGAAGCTACGAAGTCACCCATCACCGGTTATTTCGTGCATAGTCCAGTGATTCCTACCCACGACGCCTAAGCGGTGCCGACAATAGGTCTCCCATTCGACCGCAATAGCGTTCTGTTGAGCTTCGATTCTCTAGTGGCGAGAAGCCGGCAGGTTGTCAGAAGGATGTTGATTGTCTGATGCCAACTTTGATTCCCTCGGGCACAAGAGCTAGAAGTCCCATCTGTAGAAACTTCTATTGCTTCCATCAGACAATGGCTCGCTTATTCTTAACTAGCTCACTCTGATGCAAAACGCATTTGATGGTTCCTTTGATCAGGAACCCTGCTCTCCGTCGCTGAGCCCCTCGTCTAGAAGCACTTCGATTGCCTCTCCATGGATTGACGGATCAAGATTTCCATGATGTTCAGCCGCTCGTAGCAACCGGCGGCGTGGACTCATCACAGATGGTTGTATCGATCGGGCGGATGACCATGTGCTTGACACTTCTGGTCTCGCGGAAGCATCGGGCATAGGGGCTGTCTCCGGATAGTCATGAATTGTGGAGCCACTGTCCCATTGGCTCGACTTGAGATGAAGATATAGACGGCACGGCTGGGGATGTCTTGAGCAACGGAGTGCACGCTGTATACGCAGATACTCACGCCGATGGTTTGCCATCCAACCGTCGTACTGAGCGCGACAATCAGTTCTGCTTGTTTAAGCATATGTACTGCATAGACGTACGGGACACCAAGGAACATTCCCGGTACCCGGGAGGCAAACAGGGTGGTTATTGCCACGTTCAAGATCTGAGTCACTGGAGGTCGGACATGAGTGTATTGATGAGAGTTGAGGAGAAAGACATACCGAGCCACGCCGCAAAATATATGGCGACTTCGCCCCGAAGAATCCAAAGAAGAGGATTCAGTAGTATCGGTCCTTCTTTTGGGATTGTATGGGGGTTGAATACCGTGAGCAGGAGCAGCGTTACTGCTCGGGTCAGAACTTGCGGTATGCTGACGCCTCGTGACTCACAATGCAAAGCGAAGGCAGAGGGGAGCATCCTAGGACGAAATCAGTTGGCGTCGTGGTTTACCGATGGAGTCAACTCACACGACTGGAAGGAGAAAGCTGTCTTCGTCCTGCGGGAAGGCGGGCCAACATCCACAGATCTCGCCGATGCCGGATGGTTTGACGGGGATAAGAGGATATGTACTATAGAAGAAGACGCTGATGAGCACCTCTGCCTGAAAGGACATGTCAGCAAGAGGCGGGATTGCTTTCGGAACGACAGACCAGCCAGACGCCTGTGTTGTTAAGCTCAACTAGCACTCCTGTAGCGGAGGGAGTGACTCACCTCCGCAAAGGAACAGGATCGCAGCACGCGCTGGAACATGTCAGTCCGGACCTGCACTATCAAGAAAGCACATGATCCTTACTTCCTTTCCGGCGCTGGAACAGTGCCAAGACGCGCCAAAGCATGAGGGTATCGCCCGGGAAGGCCATGGCGAGATTAGCGCTTCACACGTCCGTCAGCCGAGAGCAAGTGGTTTGAGAGACTGCGGTAGCTCACTACACCATGACAATGGTGAACACCTTGCATCTGCGTGGCGGTCTAGTGGCATCCAAGCCATAATAGTCTGGCGGTCGACTTACGCCTAACATGGTCATTTAAAAGAATCACGACGAGGGCGAGGAAGACGGCCGTACCTCGTCTGAGATCGGTCTTGTGGTTGCTGCAACAGCTTCATGTCAGTCACGCGTGTCAAACCCAGCCTGGAGGATACACACAAAAGCAGATAATACTGGTCAACGAAGATCAGCGTGTCTAGACCGAGTTCGAGTTCGATAGCTTACCTAAGGATTCCAACTCCCAGCACTTTTATCAACGCGTACAGCACTCGTGGGAGCGTTATTCGTCTCCTTCAGACAGACAAAGGGCTATTGAAGCCATGCGCACTGTAGAGCGAAGGATACGAACCTCCAGACATACTTGAGTTCTTGCGGGAAGGTGAGCGCCGCGTCGTACACCACAAAGCACCTTGTCGCGACTGGACGGTGAGTTCGGAACATGTGTTGCGCGGTATGCCGTAGTGAGGTGACGTACGGGCGACGTATTGAAACGTCTTGATATCCGCAAGGAAGTGCTCGCCCTCATCCAGACCAGGCTAGCTCGTTTCCGAACAAGAAAAGCAAGTCGGGCGGGTAAGGCCCAACGCCTCAGATATTACGGTACATTTTTGCAATGTGCCAGCATGTTGAAAAGAAGCACGTGGCTGTGCGGTTATTACGTCGCTAGCGCTAATGAGAGAAGCGGGGGGCGCACGTGGGCTCCACGGCTGCGTGGAGATGGGCGAGCGGAGCTGATGACGTCCTTCTGGCCGGTCTTGGACGGGTTGAGAGAATCGGCACAATGTTCAATAATGGCCAGGAAAGGTCAAGGCCTGGAAGTGCGAGCCAAGATCCGCAATCAAGGGCTTTGCGGGAACAAGATAAGATGAATCTTGTGCGGAGCAAGGCCCTTCCTTGTCTCCCGCGGACGCCGAAACCGTCGGCATCGGAGGATGGACGATGGTGTGCGGATCGTTCGCGCGTCCGGGGAGAAACAGGGTACTGCCCGGCATTACATTGCATTGTCATGGAATTGTCTGATGCTGGCTATAATTAGCGAAAGCTTGAGGGTCGCGACCGTTGTGTACTTGTTGTAAATGATGCGACTGCTGGCTGTGCGGATTGGCGGATCAGCATAAATCTTGTGGCGCGATAGGCCGCGGAGCAATCACGGTTTCATGAAATCAGGTCCGTTGCGCACGGCCGTGATGCGATTTTGACCGAGCTGGGACGATCGGTGATATGCTCAGGCGCGTCGGCATACGAACCAGCATTCCGCGGATCCGGTATGACGCGCGCGCACGCGCCCGCGGCACAGCATCGAGTCTAATTGCGGCCGGGGCGCATGCCGGCGGCAACGACGAAGGTTGCATTGCGCGGAATGTGCAAAGGAACAGGGTAGTTTCGACGGGTCGCGAGCGCGCCCCCATGCGCGCGGCGTTCGATGTGGGCATTCTATTTTTCGAGCGTTTCTGCTGTGGGCGAGGGTAGCAAGGGTAGGTGGGCTCGGAAAGAAGCTGCCTTACGTGCCTTGCTGTCAACTGGGCGTATGATACGATTGGGCTGTCCACTGAGACGCCGAGCGGGCGCGGCGACAGCGGGTGTTGTGCCAGTGGATAGGGCTGCCCTGGATGAGCGCATCCCATGCGAGGAGGTGTTTCCCGCCGTCCAGAGCGGGCGGTCATTGATCAGTGCGGGTGCGCCACGCGAGTGTCGCCTTTGCGTCACCGTCCGCGGGGGAGGAACGCATACGGAAGCACGGCCACCGCACAATTCGTTCCTCGCGCTCCTCGCGTTCCTCGCAGTCTGCGAGTGTTTGCAGGTGGTGCTTCCCCTCTGCCCTGTCTTCCCTTCCCTCTTTCCCTGCTTGTTCTATTTCCACTCTTCGCGCCTATCGCCGCCCGGCCGCGCTGCTCCTCTGTCCCTTCCTGCCGGCGTCATTCCCCGTGCCCCCCGGCGTCAGACGGTACGCAATCGTGTCGTCCACGGTGACCGCCCGACCCCCCTCGCTCTTTCCCCACCGCGCTCAGCGCGGCTTAACCTGCCCTCGCCATCGCCAGCCCAGACGGCATCACACCACCCGCGCCCAGCAGCAGCAACCGGGCACAGGAAACAGCAGCAGCACCCACCAGCGCATCCCGTCATTCCCCCGTCTTCTCCCCGCTTCTTCTGAACCTTCTTCTTCGCTGCCAGGACTGTTGTGCCCTTCCATCCTTGCTAACCCTCGCTGTCTCCGTCCTGCTAGGCGTCCCGATGCTCGTCTCTGCTCGCCCGTGCCAGACACCCTCACCCAGCGCGTCCAGCTCACAAACCAGCACCAGCTCAACCCCAGCACACACACCCCCACCCCGTCATAATCGTATATCCCCCTCTGCGCGCCGCTAGGCCCGCCCTCGCAACAACCAGCACACCACTAGCAGTCAGCCCTCCTCGCCGTCTCCCTCTCTCCCACTTCCCTTCTCCCATTTTTTGCGCCTTACATGCCCTTAATCCATTCTCAACCCCGGACGTTATTCTCCTATCTCCTCTTCCTCCTCTCCCTCCTCGCCTCCGCGCGCGCAATGGCCGCCCCGCGCCCGCCCCACCCGAGACCCACCCCACCCCCGCAGGTGTTCACGAACCACGCGCCACAGCACGGCAAGCCCGAGCCGCCGCCCCCTCCAGACCAGCTCATAAGACAGCGCCGCGCCGTCATGAGGGGGTACGACAAGCAGGGGCGCGCCGTCGTCGGCCCCGACCTGGATATGGAGGGGCGCGGGCGGCTCGTAGGCCGTCAGTCGTGGAACACCTCATGTGCGCTCTCCTGCCTTGCTTAATCGGCGCGATGCTGACGCTGACGCTGCTGCAGACCCAACATGTGACGACGTCGGGAACAACGTGCTCGCGTGCTACCCGACGCAAGGGCTCACGCTGGTCGAGTCCGACTGGACAAAGTTCGTGTGGAACCTCCGCCAGCCGCAGTTTATCGGCGCGGGCACCGTCGACGTCTACCTCTTCCACGCAGACTCGAACGAGATGGCCCTCTCCTTCCTCGGCCAGCAGAACGCCGCTGGCCAGCTCGGCGTGCAGGTGGACGACACGTGGTGGGGCGACCGCGGGGACACGTTCGACGGCTCAAACGTCACGTTCCCGTACTACTTTGTGGTCGTGCCCGGGGGTACGACGCTCACGGGTGGGGAGAGCAGGCTCGCGACGTTCCTTGCAATCCGTGCGTCTTTTCACTGCATATATGCGTCTAGCTGACTTGCTGGCAGAAACGGCAACACCAGCAACGCTCGTCTCCGCCTCATCCGCGTCCGTCGCGTCCGTGGCTGCCCAGGCCTCCCTCGCCTCCGTCTCCCTGACTTCTGTGGCCGCCGCTTCCTCCTCTCTCGCCTCTCTCTCCTCCGAATCGATCGAATCCATCATCTCCTTCTCCTCAGCCCTGACGACGCTCTCCGAGCTCTCCGTCGCCTCCCCCGCGGCCTTCTCCTCCCTCAGCGCCGAGTCCACCGCCTCGGCAGCCTCCCTCTCTTCCCTCGTCTCCATCTCTCAATCCTCCGTCTTCTCCTCCGAGTCCACCCAGACCGCCTCCCGCACTGCCAACTCGACATTCCCTCCTGGGTCAACGCAGACCGGCGACCTGCAAGGCGCGTCGGGGGAGAACGGGAACACGCCCGCATGGGCCATAGCCGTCCCCGTCGTCCTCGGCGTCCTCGCCCTCATCTTCCTCTGCGCCCTCCTGTACTTTGCAGCGCGCTACTTCCGTTGGCGTCGCGCCGCGCTCGCGAGGCGAGGGAGCATGGGTAGCCAGAGCCCGATGATGGAGAACATCGGTGACCCGGCTAGCAAGCCGCCCAAGCCGCCTTCCCCTGCGCTCGGCGGCGGAGGCGCAGAGGTGCCCGCGGCGGTCGCAGCGGCTGTTGGGGCTGCAGCGCTCTCCCGCGACACGAGCACGGCGACAACACACCCGCACGGCGAGCCCGTGCAACCCGCCACAGGCGTGCACAACCCGCACGTGCCCCTCGCGGCCGCGTCAGATCCCAGCCGGTCCGGCAGCGGCGCCTCCCCCTTCTCGGGCGTCGACGCGGAGATCATGGCCCGCGCGTTCCGTGAAGCGCTCCACAAGCCCGTGTTCCCCGCTCCGGTCGAGGAGGGCAGCAGCGGGCCCCACTCGTCGGAAAGCGTGCCTCAGGTCGGCGCGGACAGCGCCTCAGCCAGCAAGGACGAGCACGGGACTGACGAGAATGGGGGCGGGTTCGCCCGCGTCGGCCAGATCGTGCAGGAGGAAGGCGGGCGCGTGGGCCGCGTGGGCGAGCAGAGCGTGCGCGTCCAGGGCCCGCCGAGCGGCGAGGGGTAACCAGATTTCATTTTCTCTTGGGACACTTCTGTTGGACTGTCGAAATATCCTTCCTGCTTGCTCAAGCTGCTTGTCTTTCCTTTCTTTGGTGGTGTCCTGTGTCGTGTCGTGCTGTCTACCACTTTTGCCCCTTTTTGTCAAACTTCGTTCGGACGCTTCAGTCATCAGTTTCTTCCTCACGAGCGGCGGTATACAGCGGCGCGGCGCGGCGCGTTTTGTTACACTTTTTACACGCTCGACAACAAGTCTTGCGGCTACTACAAAGTTACCATATTGAGGGGCGCTCCGAGTCGGGAGCCCGTGCGTAAGTACGTACGTTCGTTGCAACAGGCCAGGGGAGGGCCCGCGAGCGTTCGACGTCTTTTTTTTATATTCCCCCAAAACACTGTCTAGTCTTAAACCATGCTTTATACCGTCGTTTGTTCAATCAATCCAACAGTTGTTTTATTTGTTTTTGGGTCTGTGCTAGCGCGAGGGTTGCGGATGATGTGAGGGTGGGATGCATCATCAGAGTGCGAAGGGTGTTCGGTTTGCCCTATCGGAACGGAAATCTTCCACCGCATAGGCATTACAAATGACCTCGAGCACCCGGACCTTATGCTGTTGGAGATCCGAGCTCATATGCGCAAGGAGTTCTACAGGCGGCCGCACCGCGATTTCTCACTCAGCGTCTGTCGCATGCGCACCCGGCCGCTATCACATCTGTAGGTACTGCATTCTAGAGCTGTCCAGTCTGTCGCATCGGTCCTTCGTAGGAACTTGTGCGGCCGGCTACCATCCCTCAACGGATGGCTCTCGTCCTGTGCGCGGATATTAGTCGGACTCTCCCGGACCGAAACATATGTACAGAGCGACAAGACAGTTAGGGCAATGATGTTGAGAATCTTAATGAGGTGATGCCCATGTTAAGGTACATGGTGAAAAGAGGTAAATAAATGGGTTAGCCAGACAGTCGAGCCGTGCCTGAGTCATACGTGACGTACAGCGGTCGGGGTATGCTCTAAACCAAATAGGCACTGAAGGATCCAAGGCTGAGATCTACACGTACATGCGCATCAGAATGGAGAGAATAAAAGTTGACTCTAGACGCCGTTGACACGTTCTGGCTTGTCGTGTAGGGAGAGAAGAGCGGCAATGAGAGACCAACACGGAAGACGCGGAAAATAGATGCGCGCCGACCGCGGCGCCACATGGTTATCAAGCTTCCCTGACGTCGCGCCGAAATTGAACACGATTCAGACCAGGCCGGCTAACTGTCTTCCGGAACTCGAATCTTTCACGAACGGCCGCGAACGAGTTGGCCTCATGCCTCCCCAGCCCTCACCGAGCCCCCCGGGCACTCCAGACGGCTACATGTCGGACAACAGCGCAGACGAGCATAATGGCAACCACAGCAGTCACGATGCTGGCGCGAACGAGCGTAATGGTGCGCGACCGAATGGGACGATGCCGAGGCCCGAGAATGGTTTCTTCAGCTTCCAGGAGGAGAGAACGCTCAAATCTGTATGCCATCCCCTCGTGATACATAAATTGCGCGTTTACGGAGCGTTCATGCCAGATTGAGAGCATGAAGCTCGCCCATGGTGGGCATGATCCCATTGCAGCAACGCCGCACACCACACCCCGAGCCAGGGCGAACACCGTTCGAGGCAGCATCCCTCCTGGACTGGAGCTCACTCCGGTGATTACGGAGAACGGCGAGACACAGGAAGAGCAGCCGATAATGCCAACCGTACAAGTGGGAAGCTATACATCCATTGGTAGTATGATGAAGGAGGCTGCACCAAGCGAGAAGGACGGTGCTGAGCTGCAAGAGGAAGAAGACGGTATGCCGGCTTGCTGTTTATCTATCTCATGAATTTGCTCATCACGCGTCTTATCAGAAGCGTTCATCACACCCGAGCTACGCGCCCTGTACGAATCCTTCTCCAAATGCCTCGACCTACGGGACAAGTACATGGGCTGCTCTCTCCAACGGCTGGGCGACAACCCAGAACACTACGATGGTCACTTCACTCCCCTTCCCTCCCAGATCTGCGACGTGAACGGTGTGCGGGCGGACGCCACCCTTCCGACTGACTACCCTTTGCACTCCCCTACCGAGCCAGCACCCGGTCCTAGCGCACAGGGGGATAACCTCCCAAAACCGTGGCGCATCTATCCCCGACCGCCACCCCCGCACTGGCATTGGCACCCGAAGGAGGGGCCGCATGGAGTACAGGGCTCGCCGGAGGAGGAAGAGGAGGAATTTGAGTTTGGGAAGTGTGAGATTCCGGGCGAGCACCAGTGGTCATTCGAGATGGACGAGAAGGGCGTGTATCAGCTGCATGCGAATGATGGTGCGCCTCATCTCTACATCCATTGAACTCATGATGATATTAGGATGTAGACAAGCAGAAGCCGCTGTTCCGCGTGCCGGATATTCGAGAATACTTCATAGACCTGGACGCCCTGCTCACCGTCATGACCGACGGCCCGGCTAAGAGCTTCGCTTTCCGTCGTTTACGATACCTCTCAAGTAAATGGACCATGTATACACTGCTGAACGAGTATCAAGAGACAGCCGATATGAAGGTGAGCAGATTTAGGAAAGATAGATGCAGGTGCTGACGAGAGCACAGAGAGTCCCGCACAGAGACTTTTATAACCTGCGCAAGGTCGATACTCATGTGCACCACTCGAGCAGCATGAATCAGAAGCATCTGTTACGGTTCATCAAGTCGAAGATGAAGCGGACGCCGAACGTATGCTTCGTATCATAACATGCTGTATCTATGTTACTGAACACTCTTTCAGGATGTTGTCATTTTCCGTGATGGCCGGGAGCTGACGCTGGCCCAAGTGTTCGAGTCGCTCCATCTTACAGCGTACGACCTTTCGATCGATACGCTCGACATGCACGCACACCAGGACACGTTCCACCGCTTTGATAAGTTCAACCTGAAGTACAACCCGATTGGGGAGAGTAGGCTGCGTGAGATCTTCATGAAGACGGACAACTACATCAAGGGGCGATATCTCGCGGAGCTGACCAAGGGTGCGTTCTCACACTTGAGTTTCATGGAAGACGTTGACTGATGAGTAGACCAGAGTTGATGACCGATTTGGAGCAGTCCAAGTACCAGAACTGCGAGTGGCGAATCAGCATCTACGGTCGCTCACCGGATGAGTGGGATAAGCTGGCGAAATGGGTGATCAACAACAAGCTCTATTCGCACAACGTGCGCTGGCTGATCCAGGTGCCGCGACTGTATGACATCTACAAGGCCAGCGGCCTATTGAACAACTTTCAGCAAATCTTGGAGAGTGCGTGCTCCTGCGTCTGAAGTGCTGATGTTTACGTACTTATTGGAACCCAGACTTATTCAGACCGCTGTACGAAGTCACAAAGGACCCGCGCACCCACCCGGAACTGCACGTCTTCCTCCAGCGCGTCATCGGCATCGACAGCGTGGACGACGAGTCAAAGCCGGAGCGGCGCATCTACCGCAAGTTCCCGTACCCCAAGGTGTGGGACACCAAGCAGAACCCGCCATACAGCTATTGGTACGCCTTATCACGCGTCCATGTTGTTCAGTGCTGACGAAGCACAGGTTGTACTACATCTATGCGAATATGTGCTCTCTGAACCAGTGGCGGAAAGCGAGAGGGTTCAGTAAGCAGATTTGCTCACGCAATGCTAGGATTTGCTGACGTGCGCCCAGATACATTCGTCCTCCGTCCGCATTGCGGAGAAGCAGGTGACCCTGACCACCTGGCGTCCGCATTCATGCTCTCGCACAGCATTTCGCATGGCATCCTCCTGCGCAAAGTGCCCGTGCTACAGTATCTTTTCTACCTGAAGCAGATCGGGCTTGCGATGAGCCCGCTGAGCAACAATGCCCTGTTCTTGACCTACGAGCGGAATCCGTTCCCAGAATACTTCAAGACAGGACTGAATATCAGCTTGAGCACCGACGACCCACTTCAGTTCCACTTCACCAAGGAACCATTGCTGGAGGAGTACAGCGTAGCTGCTCACGTATATCATTTCCCATCCCTGTTCGCTTCTCATCGTGATCATCCTCCATTTCTAGATCTACAAATTCTCACAAGCCTCGCTCGCTGAACTCGCCCGAAACAGCGTCATCCAATCTGGTTTCGAGATGCAGATCAAGCGGCACTGGCTGGGCCACCAGTGGTATCTACCCGGCGCGTTGGGTAACGACATCAACAAAACGAACGTTCCCAATATCCGCCTGCAGTACAGGCATAACATGCTCATGGAGGAACTCGACATGCTTGCACAGGGACGGAAGGCGCGGGTGGTGGGGAAGGAGCGGGATGGACCGGTGCATCCTATAACAGCGGATACGGTGGCTGCTAAGGCTATGGCCATGCCTAATGCTGCGACGACGGTGCGGCGATGAGGATCGGATGACTGGTCTGCAACGGCGAGGTGGACGGATGAGTCCAGAGCAGGCTCATCTTGAGTACCATTTGTATAGACGCCCGGGTACAATGATAATGACTACATGACCCCCACTCTATGTCACCGCCCATCGCCGATGGCCCACCGAGTTCGACATGTCGAGTATTGAAGTCCCTGGGATCAACATTAGCGTTAGTATTGACTGCGCGAGCGTGAGCATGTGCACGTACATCTCGTTGTGCCCCAACTTGAAGACCTCCTCTCGATCCCGCTCAAGGGTGTGCGTGTAGTCAGCTGGTCTGCCAGTGAGGAGCAAGACGCGCGCACGAACCATGGTGATGCTCAGGCTGTGGCTATCTTCCGTTGTCCCTGCAGCGGATAGGTTCGAGTCTTGCAGTCGCTGGTACCGGACCTCGGGCTCGTTATCTCATCTGTAACCCTGAAAAAATTTGTCAGCGTGAGCAAGCGGACGGAACGCACGCACCTGAACACCGGCTTTATGGCCGGGGTGAAACAGAAACGCAGAGCAGGACACACGCAGAGACCGGGCCAGGAAGAAACACGTACCTTGTACCACACACAGGGGAGGGGGCGATTGGCTGAGGCGGGGGAGTGTTTCTCCCACACAGGCTCTGTTTACCCTCGCTGCCCCAGGGCAGTCGATTGCGCCGTCACTAGGTAGGTGAAACGGGCACTACACAGAGGGGTCAACATCATGTGTAGAAAGTAAGATGAACGGCTGACGTTTAAGGGACTCCTGCGCCGTTTCGCGACCAATACCGGCCCACCGCCTTGGGCAAAGGGCAAGCACTGTGCCCTGCCAGGTGGGTGGTGCCAGGCTCACTACCTGCGGAACAAGTCAGTATCGTTAAAGGAAGATGTTGAGGTCTAGGACGTACTGTGTCACGCACACATTTCCGCATGATGGACCAAATTGCCCTCCCCATTTGAGGGGAGGACGTCCACTTGTCCCTGTCTTATATCCCCTCACAGGCTGGTCTGTGCGTCGTGTCTGTGCGTCGTTTTCGGCAGGTCCAGAAAATTCCACCGACCCACAGTTTCCAAGTAGCAACAGAATTCCAGCTGTGGAATGTACTCTGGTCCCCGACCGTTTCCCCCCTGGAAACTGTCCCGGACCCGAGGACGTTCCAATTCAAAAGCCGCGTCTGTTCTGCTTCTTCCGGCTGTGCGTTGATGGGTAAGGGGCCAGGGTTGGCAGATAATCGCGCACCTCGGTCCTAATGATGTCATTACATGTAAATATCCTTTGCGGGCATTACAGCACAGATGAAAATCGAAAACCCACTAATTGTCCGCTAATCGTACAAACTCGAAGGTTCTACAGTAGAACATCAGGCACCCATCCTTCGGTTCTTTCGCTCCATTTCCTCCAGCATCAACCGCTCCCCCATCGGGAGGTCCTCCGCTTTCCGCCTCTCGCCGAGCAGAACTGACGGCTTGGTCGCTGGCGCAACCGGCTTGAACGTGCCTTTCAGGGCGTTGCCGTTTCCAGCAAGTGCGGGCTTCTTGAATACATTGAACTTGATGGATGCCGCCTCCTCCGTCCCCTCGTCCGCGGGCTTGGCAGCCGCCTTCAGCCCAATCGAAAGCTTGAGCGGTTCGCCTTCCGGGCGTTTCAGCCCCTGTTCTTCCGGGCTCTGGCTCCCCTCCCCCGCATCCGCCCTCTTGCGCTCCTCCTCCTCCTTCGCGCGCTCGATCTGCAGCTCCAGGAACTTGCGCTCCCGCTGCTCCGAGTCCATCTCCTCCCGCTCCTTCTTCTGGTTCGCCTCGGCCTTTGCGAGCGCCTTGGGCGAGTTGTCGATCCACGCCATGAACCAGCCCTTCTCCGTATCCTCCACGCGGGCGATACCGGAGCGACCAAGGTGCTTCACGAACTCGGAGAGGGTGACCCAGCGCGTGGCATTCATGTGCAAGTGATTCTTGTCCTGGATGAACTCCTGATACACGTTATTGGCCTTGACGCGGTTCGTGCCGTGTCGCCTCGACAGGAGCTGGACAAAGTCGTGTTGGAACTGCATCGAGTAGTCCGAGATGTGCTTCCCCGCGTTCTCGCCAACGATGAGCATCTGCCGCATGTGCCCCTCCGAGTTGGCGTGCATCTTGAACCCGTTCTCGTCCCGGCACTGCTTCTCGCAGACTTGGCAGAACCATCGTAGGCGCTGAAGCCCCTTTGACTTCATCTTGTTCGCCAGGTACTTCCTGTCAGATTTGTCAGCTATCGTCCATATACAATATGATGATGATTACTCACGGTGTTCCTACTTCGGCTTTAGGCATTTTTAGCAGGATATTACAGGGTGATGAGATAGAAACGAGTGCAAGTGGTGGGGCGCCAGGCGCTGGGTTATGGTCGTTCCCCGATGAGGTGAGGGCGCCTGTATGACTGTCAGGCGTGTGGCGATGCAGAAGCATATCCATGACCGGAATCAAATGCAAATCACAGAACCCTGAGGAGGCACTTTTCGCCGACGACCCTGACTGCTCTCTGCGAAAATTGGCGACTTGGCCAAACATCTTCAACATGGCTCGTCCACAACCAAAAGCTGCAAAGGCGGCACCTGCGAAGGGCAAGATTACGCCTGTGTCTAATGCGAAGACAAGGGTTGTATCAAAGGCGAAGGGCAAGGCTGCGAAGGACGTCCCGCTACCAAGCTCCCCTCCCGAGAGCAACGATGCGACAGACGATGCGATGTTCAGCGCTCTTGCTGTTGAAGACGCAGTGATGGAAGAGGAAGGAGGCGTTGATGAGGAAGAGAACGTTGATGAAGACGCGCTGGAGGAAGACGACGATGTGGATGATGAGGACGACGTAGAGGGCATGGAGCGTCTTGTCAAAGCTCTTGGAGACGATGGCCTCGACGATGTTGCCCAATCTCTACTCGCATCCATTGATCCCGACGAAGATGAGGACGAGGACGACGAGGACGACGGTGAAGAGACCGAAAAGCCCGCTGACGCCGCCGAAGACAGAGATGAGTCTTCCGAGGGCGAGGAAGCAGAAGACGTTGCGAACGGAATGCCTGTCGACGACGAGGATGAGGATGACGACGACGACGACGACGAAGAGGACGAGGACATTGCTCTTGATGATGTGGACGGCGATGTTGACGAGGACGTTGTGCCCAAACAAAAGGTCACCATCGACAACCAGGTTTGTCCGCTGTATTTTTCCGTTCGGGGTAATGGCTTATCATGACTTAGGTCGCGATGCGCCGTATACGTGAGACCATCGAGCTCAAGGGAATGGACTGGACCGAAACTCTCATTACCACATACCCTTACAAGATGGAGGACGAAGTCAAGGATGCCGGCGATGACTTGGACCGCGAGCTCCAATTGTAAGCTCTTTGACCTCTATACAATTGCCCTCGTGCTAATCCGTATGCAGCTATAAGCAAGCGATCTGGGGCGTGGACCACTCCCGTCAACTCGCTGCAAAGTTCGGCATGCCCTTCACCCGCCCAGTCGACTATTATGCCGAGATGGTCAAGACCGATTCGCACATGGAGCGCGTCCGGTCGCGCCTCATGGACGAACGCGCAACGATCAAAAAGTCGGAAGAGAAGAAGCGGCAGCGGGAGCTGAAGAAGTTTGGCAAGCAGGTGCAGGTGGAGAAGCTCAAGGAGCGAGATCGGGAGAAGAAGGAAGTGGGCGAGCGGCTGAAGAGTCTCAAGCGGAAGCGCAAGGGTGCGCTGGACGGCGATTCTGGCGGCCTGGCAGAGGAGGAATTCGACATCGCTCTGGAGGATGCACTGGCTGAGCGACCCTCGAAGCGAGGGCGTGGCGGGAGGCCGACGATGAACAGGGAGCAGAGGGACAGCAAGTTCCGCCTTGGTGCTGGGGCCGGGAAAAGGAGCAAGCAGAACACCAGGGAGAGCACGGACGACTTTGGTGGAGGGGGCGGTGGACGTGGCGGTGGGCGTGGGCGGGGTGGTACGCGGGGCGGGAGGGGTGGACGCGGAGGGGGCAGGGGAGGAGGGAGGGGAGGCAGCCAGAGACCAGGGAAGGACCGGCGCGCCTCCTTGCGGTCAAAATGATCCTCGGGGTCAGAGATACTTGGTTATGTCGCACTGTCCGTACTGCATTATTCACATACCTTCATGCACCATGGTTGCCGATTACGTGACCTTCATCTCGTCCGCAGGAGGCTGGTCAGGCTCGAGAGGCAGGGAGACTTCTCACGAAGAATCACTGGAGAACACGCAAGAAATATGATTAAGGGAACGATGATACAGTCACAGCAAGATGAGAATTGAACGACATATACAATCAGGATGGTATATCACTCCTCGAGCCGTTTCTTGCCCAGCACCTTTCTCTTGGCACTGGGCAGCGATGTCTCCTTCCCAACACTCTTCATCTTCTTTTGCAGCTGCTGGACAGATGCGCCCTTCTTGCTCGCCTTGTCGAGCTTCTCGACCGGCTTGGGAGAGGAGAGGACCGGCGTGGACTCGTCTGTAGCAGTTTTTTTGGTTTTCACTTTCCTCCCCGTTGCTGTCTTGGTGCCTGACGAGACAAGAGACAGCGGCTCGAGATCCTCTGCTTCGTCTACTGGTGGTTTCTTCGACTTTGCTTTGGACGGAGCTTTCTTCGTCTTGGGTGGTGGTGCGGCAGGCTCGTCGTCTTCGGCCACTACGATGGTCTCCGCTCCCTCAGCCACAACGTCGTCAAATCCTCCGAATCCGCCAAATTCGTCGTCGTCCTCTTCAACATCCTCGCCATCCTTCGCTTTCTTCGCAGACTTCTCCGAGTTCTCATCACCAGCGACCCCGTCCACCTCGTCCGCCTTGCGCTTCTTCCCCTTCCCCTTTGGCTTTTCTTTCGCCTTCTTGTCCAATGCTTCCTGCCGAGCAGCATCCAGACTCGGGACGTTGAACCGCTCCTCAAGCTCGCAGCTCCAGACAGGTAGGGATGTGCTCCGTGCGGTCTTGACACTGAGGCTGAGCACGTTCTCCCAACCGCCCTCGATATTCTTCACGATGGCCGGCAGGGCGCTCGTCAGATTGGCGATAACCTGATCCGGGGTATGCGAAACAGTCCCGATTTTGATAGAAACGCAGGTTCCGGCATTCTGGTGCATGTAGGTGGACGATACAGCGCGCGCGAGCTCCGCCTTCAGGTCCTTTGCAGTCAGGTCGACCGGTACCGGTTGTCTGAGGAAGTGTGTCAGCAATGTAGGCATGGATATGAGATGACGAACGCACTTCTTAGCGTCGAAGAACATCTTCCCGAGCAATGCAGGCAGTAATGGCACGATGCGCTGATCGGCCAGGAACAGACCATGATCCTTCAACAGCTGTCTTCGTGCCTCGAATGGTTTGTGCTTTTCCTTGAGTTTGGTGACACCAACTACTCGGGAGATGAAATTGATCTTCTGCTCATCGATGAGGTCCTTGTATTCTCGTTGCGGATCCTTGGTTAAGAGACAGATCGACGTTTCGCGAGGGTCGATGACAGGGTGGACTAATGGACTGTACAGCAGTCGGATCAGATGACGCAGATAAGCCGGTGCTTATAAGTACGCACATTTTGATCGGCTTGACTTTGAACGATCTTGGTATCCGCTTAGTCGCTACTACCAGCCAAACATGATCCTCCTTCGGCGGCAAGAGGTTCTGTTCCTCGAGCTCTTCTCGATGCTTGCTCGTATGTGTGAGCAACGCCTTCGCTGCCGTTAAAGCTTGCTTTTGGGATACGCGGTCCTCAATGAGAAGTTGGGCGACCATGGTTTTGTAGATCAAGAGGAAAGGATCGTGTCGTTCAAGTGAAGGGTCCTATGGACTTCAGCGATTTTTTGACAGCCGGACGGAAACAAAACGAACCAAATTAATTATTGAGTCCCTGACGGTGCTGCTTCTGTCATCTTCGACCATAGCTTCCACCTGGCTTTCTATGGCAAACGTAAATTCAACGTTGGCGACAACCAGATTATGACTATCGCTAGTCCAATACATGGACATGGATTCTCATAGATTTCCGCACATGTTGTAATACTGCCCTCGGCTCTTCTTCGGCAAGGAACACTGTACTCGTTGCTGGCAAGCAAGGACAGCAAGCTGCTGCCCATACCGACAGCGCATGGATGCTCCTGACGAGCTGGAAGCCGCTATCTGATGGGCAGAATTGTACAGTTTTGTATTTTTAGGAGCGCCCTGTTGCAGCGAGTGACACTATACTGGCAACTCTGAATAAACGGCTATTGTCTGAGGCTGCAACGTACAACCTCACGCCTCTCGAGCTCAGCTTATTAGTCTGCCACTGCGGCATAGGGATCTTTCAGAAGACGAATCTCATGCTTAGATCCGGCGGTAACCTCTGATCTCAGAAGCCCCTGCATGGTTTCTCCAACACGTTCACCCGAAACGGCCAGGCAACTCCGCTCTGTAGACCTTGCTTCTCTGATGGTCCATCAGAATGAAGTCATTGACGTGTCAATGAACGAGATCCTGGATCACCCGAACCTCCTGTCCTGCGTCCTCACTATCCGCATTAGTATTATTTATGGGCATCGTCGGCCATATGACTGCAAGGCTTATGACACGTTAATAACTCTGCATGCTTCGGCCTCGGTTTCTCGCCAGGTATGGCGACCAGTCCTATCTTCCAAGCGCTCTCACTGCCTTCTCGCTCTTCTCCTACACGAACGTAATGGTTGAACAGCACATATGCATGCCCGTTACGACCAAATATCTGATGTACAGTCTCCTGAGTGAGGTACGCTGGACTACGATCGTTGCCGTCTGTGCGCATGCAATCGCCGAAGCTGCTCCATGAGCTTGTTCCTCGCTGATAGAATTGTCTCTGCGCACGCGGCAGGGATCCTGACGGATCATTGTTATTAAGGCTTTCCTGCTGGCTATACTTGTTCCCCAACGCTACGAGCCGTCACTCTTAAAGGAAGTGCTCTCTAGTTGATTTGGTGTCTGTCCCAGATCCTTCCTCTGTGGGCAACGGTTACCTGGCTGCAACCACTGCCCAACATGACTTCTTACAGCACACCATATGTGAACTACACGCTCCCTGTTGACTATCCCGGTACTCTCGACGACTATGTGCAGTCAATCTGTGAGTCACTCGTTTCAGTGCTCGGTTGGTGCTGACGGGCATTGTCAGTTAATGCTGGATACCTGGATGTGGTCGGTACTGCAATGGTTTTGTTCGACACCACAATCGTGCTTGGTGACGAGATCCAACTGGTTTGGGGTGGTCGCTGGGGAATACCAACAATTGTCTACTTCCTCAACCATTACGGCATCCTGGTTCAAGCAGTTCTTAATCAAGTCGCCGTCAACGATGTTTATCTTTCACAAGAACAATGCCTACAATGGAATCTCGCGAGTAACTGGTTCATACCGATCATCATGATGTTTGTGGAAGGTGAGCGTCAAGACTGAATAACCGTTCCGAGCTCATTGTTCTCCGCACTAGCTATGCTTGTGCTGCGCGTGACAGCACTCTACCAGCACAACTTCAAGGTGTCTGTTTCCATATGGACGCTGTACTCTGTCTGTGTGGGAATGATGTTCCTCCTGAGTGGTTTACTGCTTGCTGGCGTCGGACGTGGGTCCTCTGTGTCTGTTCCCCCTTGACTGTCTCTAAACGACACCTACAGCGTTTAAAACTGCAGACGACACCGTCTTAGCCTGCGATATCAGACGTGTGTACTTGCTTACAGGTCTCACAACACTCTTACTGATGATTTGTCTCAGTGCTCGGCGAGAGGTCCGTGCTTACACCAACACCAATTACCCGAAGCTGATCCATCGCAGTTTGTTCTACACCCTATGGATACCGAGCTTGATTCTGGAAACCGTCCTCGTCCTGATGACGTTCTGGAAGGGTCTCCTTCATCGTCGCGGTGGAATAAAAACACCTTTGCTTACTGTCTTGGAGAGAGAGTGAGTCGTATTTTAACTCCGACAACCGACTGCCAGCTAAGTAATTGCGCAGTGGATTTATGTATTTCTTCAGTCCGTACGGTGCTGCTCCAATTGGAATGTTCCAACTAACTGGGCCTAAGTCGTATTCGGTGTTATGGCCGTAAATCTCTCCATTTGCATGACTGTGCAGGTGAGTGGTGCCTAAGAACCAGGCTGTGATGTATTTCCGACCTCGTGTCTTGTCCAGGACGTTTACTATACTCTGGTGTCGCAGTGAGATCACTTGACATTCTACAGCGCGAGCTTGACGCTTACCTATAATGAATAGTCGCCTCACCCTCTGCATCTCGTCTATTCTGTCGTCAAGGTGCGAAACAGTGCTGTCCCTCTGATTATTCTGCCTCTGACGCAATGGCACGTCGCCAGGTTGTTCCTCCGCCTACGCAAGACCGCGTATGCCCCACAAGGTTCAAACGAGTCCGAGATATCGAAGGAGGCACCGCCTTCGGTTGTAGAAAGCGACATGAGCGAACCAGTTTCGGGCTGGCTCGAATTTCACGAGCGCGCAGGGTACGAGAAGGAAGAGGAGGTCGCAGGGCAGACGGACGGGATTGGGAGTTTGCATGTGAAAGCAGAATAGACGGCCTGCGCACCTCGCACCTCGATAAGAGAGCTCGTTCAACCGAGCTACAGCGGCTTAGAATACTGGCTTCGAAATATCAGATTTGTGAGATATGAGTGTTCAGCGAGACAGATTCATTCGTGCTTCGGCCCAATTATTAGGCGCTCGTGTTACGTAATGCCTCCCTGAAATTCGTGTCTTGACCTGGTCCAGCAAGATCATCCCCCTCGCCCCATGGCGGCTATCAAGCGCTTCACACAGAGGGTAAACTTTGTTATAATTGCACTCTGATGGTGAATCTGATACTGCTCCAGGTGTGGAAGTCGTTCCTAGACAACGCAGGTGCGTGCATCCTTCGCCGGAACCCATTTCACCCCTAAACCGCGGGCTCAGGACATGACGCAAATATCGTCCCAAACGTATGCTGCTCCCTCCCCATGCACTCCAGAGTCGTGATGGAGCTTTGGATAGCTTGTGTTTGAATCGGCGAAGCCTAATGAGGTAGTAGCGACGCTCAAGCTGGAGCGCAAGCATCGTACGTCCCCACGTTCAAACCACGCGAACTAGCCTCACTCCATCACAGTAAACCGAAACATGGTGCCCCTCTCCCCTCCCCGCATGTTCACGCCCTAACCCTCCAACGGTTCAACACTAGACGATGCACGGCGGTGTGATCCTCTCCCTGACCGACACCCTGGGCTCGATGGCGCTGACCACGCGCGGGCTATGGCAGACGGGCGTGAGCGTCGACATCCACACCTCGTTCCTGCGACCCGCGGGGGTGGAGGGCGACGTACTGCGCGCGGTGGCAAGGGTGGAGTCGTATGGTGCGCTTTGACCGCTTGTCCTCCCTATGCAGCTGATGTGGTGCAGGCAAGACACTGGCGAGCACCAGAGTGGAGTTCTTCAATGCCCAAGGCAAGCTAGCAGCTTTCGGCAGTACGTGTCCCCTCCTCCTTCCCTCAGCTCGCCGAAGACGACTATGCTCACAAAAGCGCTCGCAGGCCATACAAAGTTCATCGGTGCGTCCTTGGGGAACGATAAGAACGTCACCTTCTCCCAGGACGGCGAGTCGATCGTAGAAGGCAAGGAGGAGTAGCTCCCTCCCCTAGAGTGTGGTCCGCCTCACGGGCGTTAATGAGCAATCAGCATTGGACCTACTTCTGTTCTTGCCTGGTGCTGTACCGATAGTGGGACGACGCTACGGGCTGTGTCTCTTCTCGGAGATACTGGCAACCAGGCGTGCCCCAGCGCGTTATTTTTTCCACTCTCCATGGCTCCGCGCATCTCCCTCTCAGTCCTCCAGCGCACTTCGGATCATGATATGCCGATCTCACCCACCTCCAATTCCGTGCTCACTGATCATTGATGGCGGACCCCCGTGCGAGCCCGGGGACATCTCATCTCGTGCCGCTTCCTCAGATAAGAACGCGCAGTGATGAACGCAGTGCTGCTACTGTATCATACCACCTGGTCTGTACCACATGCCTGCGCGACACTATTCGGCGAGGTGATTCGGCGGAAGAGGCACACATATAGGTACCCAAGTGGACGACAACATCATACAACGCCCTAATCTCCGCAAGCATCGCACCATGCGCCTACCCCACCCCTCTCTTCCTGCTCGCAAGCCAGCCCAGTCCCTGCTGAGCAGAGCATAGGCCGAGGTCATAGCTCCCCTATATGGGATGAAGGGCGATGTCGCCAACGCGTGGTTCAGGTGGCCCAGGTGAGGGCAAGGAGGGCAGGACGAGCAACAACGGGCAGGGAGGACAACGGGCAGGACGGCAAGGCGGGCTGGAGCACAAGCTCTGACCATTGGCATGTACTGTATGCGCTTCTTCGGACTCTTCCACGCGCAGACTCTCGAACCAAAAAAAGAAACCATTCATTGGCATACGCCCGGCGCACGCGCGGGCGTTTCGTAGAAATAGATACAGCAAACGATTTGATTAGGTTTTTTTTGGGAAAGGGAAGGCAAGTGTCCTGCGCGGGAAATGGAACTGCGAACTGGGAGGGCCTCGGTCGCGACTTGTACCGGTTAGCGGGTAGCGAGTGGGGTACTGGGAGGGGCCGTTTAGCAGCCGGCGGCCTCGCACGGGCAGCCTGGTGCGGTTGTAAGGAACTTGAATGTCAAGGGGAAGAAGGGAGAGGGACGCACAGGCGATATCGGCGCAGCACTCGCACATGCCCTTGCAGCATTCGAAGCAGAGGAAGCACTCGAACAGTCCGAGGCAGCAGTCGCGGGCTGTCGAACGAACTGATTAGCATCGCTGTTCATGGGTTGGGGAGAGGGAGAGGGGGACGCACCGGCTCCTCCACCACGCAGACGCTGAACCCAAGTCTGCTTCTGCTCCTGCTTCTGCTCGACGGGGGCGACTGCGCACACAACAAAGGTTCGCTGATAAGCACGTGTCTCACGCCGATAGGGAGAGGGAAGGGATGGACGCACCGGTCATCTGCTGGCTGTTAGCCTGGGGCTGCATCTGGATCACCTTGTCGGCCATTGTTGCTATGCTTTGGTTTGTGGGTTTGGGAGGAGGAGAGGTGGGATGGGTGGGGAGAGGATAAGGGAAGGCACGTTCGCACTCTGGGGAGGGGGGGATCTTATATGCTCCGTGTGTCTGTTCGCTAGCCGCATATGCATGTGTCCCTAGCGTGTCAGGATATAAATTGCGGCCGGCCTGTCGATGCGCTCAGAAGGCAGAAGTGGGGACCCTGGGCACGCTGCAAACCCGGCCGCTGCGGGGCGAAGAGCGCGGAGGAAAGAGCAGAGCGACGTCATGGAGACGTCAACAGCCTGCGGTTTCAAGTTCGGATTAGGAAACGGTGGGAGCCAATGCCAGAAATAGACCCTGCCGGCGGGCGCTGTTGGGGCGCATACGGAAGCTTTGGGGTGACGCGCGTGGAGGGTCCGCTTGGCGTTTGTACGTACTTCTTATCCATCAGCGCCGACGTTTGTGGTGTTCAAGTTCTCTTCTCTCATGTACAGTCTTTGCTGCGTGGGCCGTCTCCTCACCTCGCTCGTCTGTCATGTTGTCCGATGTCCTTTACACTTGTGCAGAGGACATCTATTTGTGATACTCGATCAACGAGCGAGCCGATTGACATCCCACCCATCTGCAAACGTGTTCTGTCCGGCCGAATTCCATGCGGCTGGCTTCTTCTCTGTCCCTTCCCGCCGCCCAGTCTTCCTAAGCTCTTCTTCTCGCTCGCGACGCTATAGACGGGCTTCTGGCTTCTTTCTTCACCGCAGCCAGTCTCCCGTATCGCCGGCCGATAACCCTAGGCTTCGTCCTTCTATCTGCCAAGAAATCTCGAGATTGCGGCGCTGGCATCAGCGTACTCTGCTCCCCCTGCTATCAGGCATATCCTCCATGTCCTCCAACTGCTCTATCCTGCCGACATCTCGTCGTCCAAATACCTGCTCTGCTCTGCCAAATGGTGAAAAGATAACTCGGGGCGATTGAGGATCAACAGCGAGGACCCGCCGTCCGCCATTCGGAACCTGCGTACTCTCCTCGCCCTGCGTCGATCATGTCTCTCTGTCCGTTACGCGCACTCGATGAGCCGCAATTGGAATGGATGCGTCTGGTGAACGTTGTGCGAGGATGGTTGCTGAGTTCCTTTCTGCGTTCTGCCTCTTCACGGCTACTGTATTACGACGATATATGGCTACCACATTACACTCCTGGTGCAAATACAATACGACTACTGCAATGAATCTCCCCAGGCGCAACTCTCTTCCTCTCAACTCTGCCCGTCCAGTCGGTCTTCACCTCCACCAACCCCCCGACAGCTAAATAGAGCTACACTTATTCCCATCGGAGCACGTTGCCCTCTTTCCCATCCCGTTTTTCTTCCGCGGCTGCCGCTGCGGCACAGGCTCAAGCGGGCGGATAGACGAGCAATGTTGCCCGACATGTAGCCGTCTGGAGTGCCCGGGGGGCTCGGTGAGGGCTGAGGAGGCATGAGGCCATGAGGCCAACTCGTTCGCGGCCGTTCATAAAAGAGTCGAGTTCCGGAAGACAGTTAGCCGGCCTGCTCTGATTTTCGGCGCGACGTCAGGGAGGCTTGATAACCCTGTGGCGCCCGCGTTGTCGGCGCGCGCGTCTATTTTCCGCGTCTTCCTTGTTGGTCTCTCATTGCCGCTCTTTTCTCCCTACACGACCAGCGAAAGCGTGTCAATGGCGTCTAGACGCAACTTTCGTTCTCTCAATTCTGATGCATATGTATGTGTGGATTTTAACCTTGGGGCCTGCAGTGCCAATTTTGGGTACAACATACTGTACTGTACCGCGAGTGCTGTACGTCACGCATGCCTTAGGCACGTTAGACCGTTGGCTCACCCACTGATTCACCTCTTCTCATCATGTACCTTGCCATAGGCATCACCTCATTAAGATTTTCAACATCATTGCTCTAAATACCTTGTCGCTCTGTATGTTCCGGTCTGGAGAGTCCGACTAATGTCCGCGCGTAGTCAAAACCAGCCGTTGAGGGCTGGCAGCCGGCCGCACAAGTCCCTATGAAGGACCGATGCGATAGACCGGACAGCTTTAAGATGCAGTACTTACGGATGCGATGGCGGTCGGGTGTGCATGCGACAGACTCTGAGTGAGAAATCGCGCGGTGCGGCCGCCAGAGCTCGGAAGAACAGGGGCTGAAACGTCCGGAAGGCGAGCCGCTCAAGCTTCGATTGGGCTGAAGGCGGCTGCCAAGCCCGGGGACGAGGGGACGGAGAAGGCGGCACCGAGTGCACTGGGTAACTTCAATGCATTCAAGAAGCCCGCACTTGGTGGAAACGGCAACGCCCTGAAGGGTATGTTCAAGCCGGTTGCACCAGTCACCAAGCCATCAGGCACCCATCCTCCTCCGGAAACCGGAGGAGGATGGGTGCCTGATGTTCCACTGTAGAATGTTCGAGGTTGTGGGATTAGCCATGCTGTAGTGCCGCAAGGGATACAGATATGTAATGACATGATTAGGATCCAGGTCCGCGATCCGCGATTAACTGCCGACCCCGGTCCCTTACCCATCAACGCACAGCCCGAAGAAGCGGAACAGACGCCGCCTTTAAATTGGAACGTACAGTACTCCGGTCCCCGGGAAAGTTCCCAGGGCTGACCCGGGCAGCCAGGTTCTTCTGGGAATTCCGAGCCCCAGGGTATCGACTGGGAACTCCGTCGCTACCTGGAAACTGTCGGGGGCTTTTCTTTTTCTGCCAGGACTGATGCACAGACCAGGCTGTGAGGATATATAAGCCAGGGAAAGTGGATGTCGTCCCCTCACAGGGGAAGGGCAATTCGGTGTGTCTCTGATACGAAACTGAGTGTGCGAAACAGTGCGTCCTAGCCCTGAACATCCTCATTTAACGATACTGACTTGTTCCGCAGGTAGTCAGCCTGGAACCACCCACCTGGCAGGGCGCAGTGCTTGCCCTTTGCCCAAGGCGGTGGGCCGGTATTGGCAGCAAAATGGCGCCGGAGCCCCTTAAACGTGAATCGCCAATCTTAATTTCTACGCATGATGTTGACCCCTGCATCTAGTGCCTGTTTCACCTTCCGAGTGACTTGCAATCGACTGCCCTGGGGCAGCGAGGGGTACACAGAGCCGGCGTGGGAGAAAGCCTCCCCCACCTCGGCCGATTGCACCCTCCCTCTGTGTGTGCAGCAACAGGAAGGTATGTGTTTCTTCATGGCCCGGTTGTTCAGGTGCGTGCGTTCTTTCCCCTTGCTCATGCTGACCATGTTCATTAGGGTTATAGATGAGACAACGAGCTCGAGGTCCAGTACCAGCGAATGCAAGACTCGAACCTCTCTGCAGGGACAATGGAAGATGGCCGCTGCTTCAGCATCCCCATGGTTCGTGCGCGCATCTTGCTCCTCACTGGCAGACCCGCTCACGCGTTCGTTCAGGTGCGTGCGTTCTTTCCCCTTGCTCATGCTGACCATGTTCATTAGGGTTACAGATGAGAAAACGAGCTCGAGGTCCAGTACCAGCGACGGCAAGACTCGTACCTCTCCGTTCCAGGGACAAAGGAAGATGGCCGCTGCTTGAGCATCGCCATAGTTCGTGCGCCCATCTTGCTCCTCACTGGCAGGTCAGCTCACCCTACGCAGCAGCGCACCATTCAGCGGGATCGAGAGAAGGTCTTCAATTTGGGGAGCAGGCAGAGGTACGTGTGCATGTGCACGCTCGTGCAGTGAATGCTAACGCTCGCCTTGATTCAAGGCACTTCAAAACTCGACACATCGAACCGGTCGACCATCGGTGGTTGGAGGTCGCATAGAGTAGGGTCATGTAGTCATTATCATTGTACCTGGTCGTCTATACACAGATGTTACTAAGGATGAGCCCGCTCTGAACTCGTCCGTTCATCTCCTCGCGGTGGCTGACCAAGAACCAACTGATCATCACCGCCTCACGCTACTCCCAGAATTAGGCATGGCCATAGCCTTAGCAGCCACCGTATCCGCTGTTATAGGGTGCATGTGCACCGGTCCATCCCGCTCCTTTCCCACCACCCGCGCCTTCCGTCCCTGTGTAAGCATGTCGAGTTCCTCCATGAGCGTGTTATGCCTATACTGCAGGCGGATATTGGGAACGTTCGTTTTGTTGATGTCGTTACCCAACGCTCCGGGCAGATACCACTGGTGGCCAAGCCAGTGCCGCTTGATCTGCATCTCGAAACCAGATTGGACAACGCTGTTTCGGGCGAGCTCAGCGAGCTCGGCTTGCGAGAATTTGTAGATCTAGAAATGCAGGATGATCACGATGAGAAGCGAACATAGATGGGAAATGACATACCTGAGCAGCCACGCTATACTCCTCCAGGAGCGGTTCCTTGGTGAAGTGGAACTGAAGCGGGTCATCGGTGCTGAAGCTGACATTCAATCCCGTCTTGAAGTATTCTGGGAACGGATTCCGCTCGTAGGTCAAGAACAGGGCATTGTTGCTCAGCGGGCTCATCGCAAGCCCGATCTGCTTCAGGTAGAAGAGATACTGAAGCACGGGCACTTTGCGCAGGAGGATGCCATGCGAGATGCTGTGCGAGAGCATGAATGCGGACGCCAAATGGTCGGGGTCGCCTGCTTCTCCGCAATGCGGACGGAGGACGAATGTATCTGGGCGCGCGTCAGCGAATCCCAGCATTGCGTGAGCAAAATCCCTTACTGAATCCTCTCGCTTTCCGCCACTGGTTCAGAGAGCACATATTCGCATAGATGTAGTACAGCCTGCATTTCTTCAGCGCTGAACAACATGGACACGTGATAAGGCGTACCAGTAGCTGTACGGCGGGTTCTGCTTAGTGTCCCACACCTTCGGACACGGGAACTTGCGGTAGATGCGCCGCTCCGGCTTTGACTCGTCGTCCACGCTGTCGATGCCGATGACGCGCTGGAGGAAGACGTGCAGTTCTGGGTGGGTGCGCGGGTCCTTCGTAACTTCGTACAGCGGTCTGAACAAGTCTGCGCTCCCGTAAGTACACACCTACGGAAGCGCCAAAGGCAGAGCACGCACTCTCCAAGATTTGCTGGAAGTTGTTCAACAGGCCGCTGGCCTTGTAGATGTCATACAGTCGCGGCACCTGGATCAGCCACCGTACTTTGTGCGAATAGAGCTTGTTGTTGATCACCCATTCTGCAAGCTTATCCCACTCATCCGGTGAGCGACCGTAGATGCTAATTCGCCACTCGCAGTTCTGGTACTTGGACTGCTCCAAATCGGTCATCAACTCTGGTCGACCATCAGTCTACATCTGCCATGGAAAGCAAGGTGAGAGAACGTACCCTTGGTCAGCTCCGCGGGATATCGCCCCTTGATGTAGTTGTCCATCTTCATGAAGATCTCGCGCAGCCTGCTCTCCCCGATACAGTTGTACTTCAGTTGAACTTATCAAAGCGTGGAACGTGTCTTGATGCCCGTGCATGTCGAGCGTATCGATGGAGAGGTCGTATGCTGTAAGATGGAGCGACTCGAACACTTGGGCCAGCGTCAGCTCCCGGCCATCACGGAAAATGACGACATCCTGAAAGAGTGTTTAGTACCAGAGACACAACAGTTGATGACAGGAACCTTACGTTTGCGCGTGGGTCGTCCACCTCCGGAGGCCATACCGGGCGGCCCCTGGGAGGAGCCGGGGAGAGAGAGTGGCTGGAGCTGGACGAGGAGGGGGGCGGTGTAGTGTTTGTTCGAGAGGGTGAATGGGATGCGGTTGTCCGTGTCTGCGTCTGGGGAGGGGGAGGGGGAGGATGGGGAGAGTGCAGCCAGGCGGGAGAGGAGGGCTGGGCCTAGGGTGGGTGGGTGGGCGACGAGCAGGACTAGGCTGTCCTCCCGCTCGGAGTCGGCCGACATGAGATAGCCGGACAGCGGTCTTCGGCGCGAAAGGCGATCGACGGCCCCGAATTCGGCGGTTTGCACCATTTTTGGAATGCCGGAGTGAACGGTCGGGAGGAACCGCACCGTCGGCAGTCAGCGATGCTCACTGAGCGGCTGCCTGAGTGCCGGCAAAAAAGGGCCCTAGGCTGGGCGTCGGAGATAAGGGACGCTTTGACAGCTCCGATGTCCAGCGAGGGCTAAATTCGTGCTGAATCGCTTCCCCATGCCTCCAGCTTACTCTAGCAATCACCTCATCGCAGTCAGCGGTGCTCACTGAGCGGCAGCGTGAGTGCCGGCGAAAAAATGGCCCCTGGTGCGCGTACGTAAGAGGGATGACGGTGGCGGTGCAGGCTTTGTCTGAAACCGAAGGGCCAGGCTCTGGGCGGAGCCGGGTTGCTCCGATTTGGGTTGTGGGCCGCGGAGATGATATGATCGCGCTTCTGCGTTTGTGCCAGGTCGCTTTGTGCATAGAGAAATTTCTTCGAGAGATTGTCACTGGACTGTCAACGAGAATAAAACACGCGAGTTGTTCATTCCTTCGCTTGACGAACTTTGACGGGCAACGGACAGCGCGTCGGCGTCGGCGATAACGTCGATGGGCAACGGTCAATGGGTGGGCGTCGGCGATAAAAGACTTCCCTTTGACATCCGCTGGTTAATGTCTATGTCTATCCTATTGAATCCTAGGGATAATCCTGCTGACTCGCTTACCTCCAGCTGACTCGATGACCTCACCGCTCTGCCCGTTTACCGCAATCGGGCAGAGGCGGGAAATTGCCCGATCTGACTTGGCCCGGGGGCAATCTCATAACCTAACCGGCAATAACTTGCGGAGGCTCGCAAGATGAGGACCCTACCCTACCCGAATTGGCTTTCTCCCACCAATACGTCTGGCAGTCAGCACAGACCACTAAACGCTCTCTCCCTCCACCAATCCCCGTCTTCCTTCAATCGATCGATAATTTCCAAAAACTCGACATCGGCAATGACGTTGTCTCACCCTCATCCTCGACCTCGTGCCCGTACGCGCATCTTCCCCGGGCCGGAGCAGAAAAACAGATATATACCCCCCAAGCCCGGAGGAGAGGCGGTATCCCCCGCCCCCTCCCACTTCCCCTCCCCGTCTCTAGCCTCCAAAATCCATAATGCCGCTCCCCTCCGCTGCCCGTCGACAGTCCTTCCATTCCCTCGCCGCGGGGCAGGACCGTGACGCTCCCGCCTCCCCCGACTTGCAGCCTGGCATGAGCCCGCCCAGGCGCTCGCACACCATCTCCGTCGGCCACCAGATGCATACCCAGCACCCCGAGCACCCGCCGGCTCCGCACCACCCCAAGCCCCTTCCGCTCCCACACGACGTCCGACCCGGGGACGTCCTCTCCGCCCCCCTTCGAACCGTCGGCTCTTCCGCCGCCCTAGCCGCCCTAGCAGAGTTCACCACCGAGACCGCCACGGGCGAGATCCTGCGCACTGTCCCCTCGCACGTCTCCGGCGTGCTGAGATCCTACGAACTCGTCACCTTCACCCTCTCCGACCCTGGCAATCCCAAGAACTGGTCAAAAGGGTTCAAATGGTGGTGCACTATGGTCGTCGCTTTCACCTGCTTTGCAGTCGCTTTCGCAAGCTCGGTCATCACTGCTGATCTGGCGGGTGTGAGCAGGGAGTTTGGAGTGAGCGACGAGGTTGCCTTGCTCAGCATCACAGTATTCGTCATCGGTTTCGGCCTTGGTGAGCACTCCAATATCCCTGTTCAGCAGTGTACTGACCCACTCCAGGCCCGCTCGTCTTCGCCCCCCTGTCGGAGATGTACGGCCGTCGACCCGTCTACGTGCTCACCCTCTTCCTCGCCGTGGTATTCACGATCCCCGGCGCCTTGGCCAAGAACATCCAAACCCTGCTGGTAACACGTGCGATCGACGGGATATGCTTCTCAGCGCCGATGACGCTCGTCGGCGGCACCCTCGCAGATCTGTGGAAGAACGAGGAGCGAGGCGTGCCCATGGCCGCTTTCTCCGCTGCGCCTTTCCTGGGCCCGGCGATCGGTCCGCTCGTAGGCGGGTTCTTGTCGGACCACGAGGGCTGGAGATGGCTCTACTGGATCCAGCTCATCCTCGCTGCCGTCGCCTGGCTCCTGCTGACATTCACCGTCCCAGAGACGTACACGGCGGCGCTCCTGCTCGCCCGGGCCAAGAAGCTGCGCAAGGAGACGGGTGACGACCGGCACGTGACTGAGCAGGAGCTTGACCCCCGGCCGACGGGCGAGCGGCTCAGGCTCTTCCTCCTCCGCCCTTTCCAGCTCCTCTTCCTCGAGCCAATCGTCCTCTTCCTCTCACTGTACATGTCAGTCCTGTACGGCCTCCTATACATGTTCTTCGTCGCATTCCCGATCATCTACCAGCAGGGCAAAGGCTGGTCCGCCTCCTCCACAGGACTAATGTTCATCCCCCTCGCGCTGGGCGTCGTCGGCTCCGCAATCTGCTCTCCATGGGTGAACAAGCACTATCTGCACCTGGTGCGAAAGCACTACGGCCGGCCCCCGCCCGAAGTCCGCCTGATCCCAATGATGATCTCGTGCTGGCTTATACCCGTCGGGCTGTTCATCTTCGCCTGGACCTCCTACCCGAGCATGCACTGGATCGGCCCGGCGATAGGCGGGTTCCCAGTAGGGTTCGGGTTCATATTCCTCTACAACGCATGCAACAACTACCTCGTCGACTCGTACCAGCAGCAAGCGGCCAGCGCACTCGCCGCAAAGACCTTCTTGCGCTCTATCTGGGGCGCGTGCGCGGTGCTCTTCACCACGCAGATGTACAATCGGCTCGGGTATCAATGGGCCAGCACCTTGCTAGCCTTTATCGGCCTCGCGTGCTGCGCTATCCCGTACGTGTTCTACTTCAAGGGAGCGGAGATTAGGAAGTACTCGACGTTTGCGACGTTCGACGAGGACCCGGAGGACGATACCCGCACCTTGCGCGGGGAGACGCAGTCCCCACAGGAGAAGCAGAAGGAGGACGTGTGAACGGGCAAGCAGTAGATTCACTCCATTTCCTTTTCACTCACGTGTAACAAAGCATAAACCATCTAAACACTAATAAATGCATTAAGTACCGATGATTGGGCGGGTGTCAGATGACAATTAACCAAGGATAACATCTCTGTGCGCGCAAAGTGTGCACGATGGAGCTGTCGGGATTCATCGCCCGCCTTATTAGACCGGCGCGGCGCGGCTTCACCGCGCATGACTCGGTCATGGGTATGAGCGCGCTCGGGCCGATCAAAGTGCGGCTGAAGCTGACCAGGTGCACGAGCGTTTAAAGCCCCGCCACGCCACGCACGGAGCTCCAGCTGCTCTGCCACAGAGATCGCACCTGTGCCACCGGTCGTCACGCCGAATGATCACGCCGATCAAAGAAGATCTGCCCGGTGCTGAAATGCTGACTCAGCAACGCACATCCATCAACCCTTCCCGGCCGTCTGATACAAGGCGGCGTACCCGCGTCACGTGACTTCTTTTTTTGGAGCAAGCTGGCGTACGGTATGAGACAGGATCGGGGATGAGGGCAATGAGCGATCAGGAGGGGGATGACTGAGAGGACTGGTTTTGGCCCAGGAGGGGAGAGCCACGCTCGGTTCGCTGAGGTTGGGGTGCAGCGGAGACTCTCTCCAGACCCAATCTTGGTGCACTGCGGCCGCTGATGACTCGCCTCCTGTATACACCGAGCGAGCAATCCGTTGAGACCGCCGGACAATACTAGCAGTGCACTGCACTACAGACAGACCACGCAAGCTGAGGATCTTTGCCGATGGGTATGCAACAACGCCGGAGTGATGGACGGTGCTGGACTCACAAGGACTCGTACAGCTTGTCAGCTAGCTTACCCAGCAGGCGATGTCAGGGTGCTCTGTGAGCGTGCCGTATATAAAACACCTTCGACGCCGGGCAGAGAGAAGTACCGACGTACATACACACACGAACGCGTATCCAATACACTGCACCCAGTCGTGCTCCCCTACTTTACACCTCTCTAATCCACCCTGCTCTACTCACGCATAACACCCCGTATCCCGATCCCATATCCAACCATCCACCTTTAATCCACGGCTGCCCGACCCAGTCACCTACTACAACACAATAACCGATTCAAACCAAGAATGAAGCCGACCACGCTCCTCGCATCCACGCTCCTGCTCACGAGCGCGCTGGCCGCCCCGCTCCCTGCCCAGCAGCAGCAGAGGGGGACGAACGCGATCTGCTCCGACGGGCAACATTGCTCGCCTATCCGCCAGGTGGAGCCTCCGCCGCAGCCGCAGAAGAAGAACTTGAACGGGATGGGAGAGAGGGCGACGTGCTCCGATGGGAATAAGTGTAGCTCTATTTAGCTGTTGAGCGGCTGGTGGAGGCTGATGGCCGACCGGAGCGGGAGAGGTTGAGAGGAGGAAAGTTGCGCTCGGAGAGGAAGAGTCTAGTGTCGTATTGTATCTGCACCAGGAGTGTAATGTCGTGGCCATATATCGTCGTAGTACAGCAGCGGTGAAGAAGGCAGAACGCAGCAAGGGACTCAGCGACCATCCTCGCACTACACATTCCACGATTGTGATCCATGCCAGCTGCGGCTTATCGAGTGCACGCAACGGACAGAGAGAGACGATCGACGCAGGGCGAGGAGAGTACGCAGGTTCCGAACGGCGGACGGCGGGTGCGGGCGGGACCTCAATCGCCGCAAGTTATCTTTTCACCATTTGGCAGAGCAGAGCAGGTATTTGGACGACGAGATGTCGGCAGGATAGAGCAGTTGGAGGACATGGAGGATATGCCTGATAGCAGGGGGAGCAGAGTACGCTGATGCCAGCGCCGCAATCTCGAGATTTCTTGGCAGATAGAAGGACGAAGCCTAGGGTTATCGGCCGGCGATACGGGAGACTGGCTGCGGTGAAGAAAGAAGCCAGAAGCCCGTCTATAGCGCTGGGAGCGAGAAGAAGAGAGCGTAGGAAGACTGGGGCAGCGAGAACCGATATTGAAGAAGCCGGCGGTATGGAATTCGGCTGGGCAGAACACGTTTTGCGCACGGGCGGGATGTCATTCGGCTCGCTCGTTGAGCAACTATCACAGTTAGATGTCGTATGCGCTTGTGCAGAGGACATCGGATCACATGACAGACGAGCGAGGGGAGGACACGGCCCACTGAGCAAAGACTGTACAAGGGAGAAAAGAGAACTTCGAAGACCACAGACTTCTCCTCAGAGAAGTACAAACGCCAAGCGGACCCTCCACGCGCGCGTCACCGCCGGCAGGGTCTATTTCTGGCATTGGCTCCCACCGTTTCTTAATTCGAACTTGAAACCGCAGGCTGTTGACGTCTCCATGACGTCGCTCTGCACTTCCTCCACGCTCTTCGCCCCGTCGAAGTTATCGCCGACGCCGACGCGCTGTCCGTTGCACGTCGAAGTTAGCGCCGACACCAAAGTTAGCGCCGACACCCACGTACCATCAAGTGAGATTATCGTTAATAACGCCGACGTAGGAATCTCTCGATGATATTTTTCCTGGCGCAAGAAGCAAGAAGCACGATCGAGCAATCATAGCATCTCCGCGGCCCACAACCAAAATCGGAGCAACCCGGCTCCGCCCTCACAAGGCCCAGCCCTGAGTGCACCGCCACCGTCCCCCACCGTCATCTCCCTTACGTACCGCCGACCAGGGCCCTTCGACTTTTCTCGCCGGCGCTGCCGCTCAGTGAGCACCGCTGACTGCCGACGGTGCGGTTCTTCCCGACCGTCACTCCGGCATTCCAAAAGTGGTGCAGACCGCCGAAAACTTGGGGCCGTCGATCACTCTTCGCCCCGAACGCCGCTGCCCGGCTATCTCATGTCGGCCGACCCGGAGCGGGAGGACAGCCTAGTCCTGCTCGTCGCCCACCCACCCTCCTTAGGCCCAGCCCTCCTCTCCCGCCTCGCCGCACTCTCCCCATCCTCCCCCTCCCCATCCCCCTCCCCAGACGCAGACGCACAAAACCGCGCCCCATTCACCCTCTCGAACAAATACTACACCGCGCCCCTCCTCATTCAGCTCCAGCCCCTCTCTCCCTTCCCCCCTCCCGGACGCCCGCTATGGCCGCCGGAGGTGGACGACCCCCATGCTCGAGCTGTACTCTGGGTGTTTCAAACGGACCAGGTGCGCCTCTCTCCACTGGGGTGTCAACACCGAGCGCTGACTGGTGGGGAATTGGTAGCACGATGCGAGCTTGTTCGACAGTGTCCTTCCGGCGTTGGACGGGCATGAGCCAGAGGTCAGGTTGGCTGTCGGCGTTAAGCCCCCTGGAGGAGGAGGAGCTGCGCTCCCGCTCGGCCACAGTATGAGCCGCGGGACGCGTGATCAAGAGGACATCGATGAAGATGAAGAGGACGATGAGCAAGAAGCGCTCGAGCGGTTCTTCCTAGAGAGGGAGTTCGAGTATGTGGATGCTGATTCTAATTCCCACGACCACGACGACCGGCAGGAGGAGGGGTTACACAATGGTGAGGTCCTACCTCGCCTCGCCCAGTGGACGAAAGCTGATGCCATGTGCGGTAGATGTGACAGGCCTTAGAAGGGTGCTCGACAGCCTGAGCACCGTCATGTGGCCGTCTATGGTGCGCTTGCCTGCTCGGCCTGGGCTGGCTCTGGGCGGGTCCGGACCCTCTTCAGCGTTGTCCTGGGAAGAAGACGTCGAGGAGGAGGAGGAAGATGAAGACGCAGAGGTAGAAGCGCACGTCGCCGCGGCCTTGCAGGCACTGGGGAAGCTGGCAGTGGGAAGGGATACGTTCGAGGGCCGGCTTGCGCAGGCGAAGTATCAGGAGGAGGCGGGGAGCGAGAGGGAGGCGTTGGAGATGTGGCTGGAGGAGGGTGTACAGCCGAGCGAAGCGAGGTCGAGAGAAGAGCTGGGGGCAGAGGGAAAGGAGGAAGAGTTCGGACAGCTCGTCGGGTCGGGTTCGGTAGGGAAGGGCTGGGCCGAGCTGGAGGAGGAGGAGAACGGGAGCGGGGAAGGCTACGCTGCACTGGAGGAAGATGAAGAGGGGGAGGACGGCCTGCCTTCGGAGGGCGAGATCCTCCGAGCGCATCTGGAGATCTTCGGCCCTCCTCCGCCTCCCGCCTCCTCCTCGGCTGTGCTCATCCCGGCAGCACGAAGCACCGAGCCTCCAGTGGACCCCGAGCACGCGGGGCAAACGTTCGACCTATCCTCCGCGCTAGGAGCGCTACAGAGCATGCGTGACGAGATCCGTGGGATGACAGACGAGCGGGAGCGGAGGCGGGCTGCGGCGAGAGTTGCGCTCGGGCTTGTGCATGGGCTTGGGCTGGAGGAGGGGGATTTGGACGAGGTGATGCGGCATGCGTAGCGGGGGACGCAAGGGTGAAGGGGTCATGCATTTGTTCTGTCATATTTTACAGCGGGTTGTCCCTATTGGAAGAAGATACAATGTTGCTCTCAAGCCGAGGTTGGTGCTGGGGGAGGAGGGCTGCGGTGAGAGTTGCGGTCGGGCTTGTGCATGGTTAGGGCTTGAGGAGGGGGATTTGGACGAGGTGAGGCGTCATTCTTAGCGGGTACGGGCAACATGCTTAGATGGTAAGGGTAACACCCTAAGCTGGCGAGGATAACATGGTCATGCATTTGTTCTGTCGTATTCTACACCGGGTTGTCCCTATTGGAAGAAGATACAATGTTGCTCTCAAGCGGCGGCCTCGCGCGCCGCCTTGCCCGCGGGCGTCTCGTCCCTAATGCCCTCCTCTGAAAAGTTGAGAATCCCGCTCTCCTGCATCTCTGCCACAACCTGCTCGGCCTGCTCGACACTCATCCCCTCGAGCACCTTGTTGACCCTATCGAGGCTCTTGCTCTCGAGCGCCTTGCGCAGCTTGGGCGTGAACCCCTGCCAGATATCCCACCTGCGCTTGAGGAACGCGCGGACCTCGGCGAGGTCCGGCTGCTCATCCTCCTCCCCGCCCTCAAAGCTCACCTCCAGAGGCATGTCGTCAGGCGGAGGAGGGCCCTCGGGGATGTTGAAGCTGATCGACGACACGCCGTTCTCGACGTGCAGCTGGATCGTCTCCCGCCCCTCAGACTCCTCATCCCGTGTCGCTGAGGCGCGCTCCTTCACGATGTTGGACGTGTCGTTCACGTCTTTCATGAACGCAGCCTGCGCTTTCGCGTTCCCGGTTAACATCCTGCAATGTGTGAACGAACCGCACGTGACGCGTAAAACAGCGACCCACTTTTGGAAAAACATCGCAACGCCGTCCTTTCCCAGTTCCTCGCAGTACCGGAGCAACAACGCCTGATGCACACACCCCTTCGAGTACTTGAAGTCCTTCTTCATCGCAGCTTGGTACGCGGCAAGGTACAGCGCGTCCATCGATCCCGGCCCGAGCACGCTCTGGTTCTTCTGCAAAAAGTGATACGACTCTTGAAACTTCCCCACGCCGATGTGCGAGAACTGCAGCAGAGCAGGAGTAATCGTCGGCAGGTCCTCTTCGTCATCGTCGTCCAGGTCATCGTCGTCCGGCTCATCAGGCTCGTACCCGCTCGTTTCCTCAGGCTCATACCCGCTCGTCTCCGCTTTCGGCGCGGGTTCCTTCGCTAGCTCGACAGGCGTGGCCTTGGGCGTCGGCGTGTTCAGTGTCTCGAACGTCGTCTCTGCGGCCTTGTGGACTTTCTTATGCTTTGGAACAGACGCGGACGGGGCGATCTGGACCTCTTCAGCCTTATGAGGCACGAGCTGTAAAGCGTTGCATCAGCATCTTACCAAATGGGCACACAGAGAACGCACGGTAGAGTCATATCCCTCGTGAATGTCCTCACTCGTGATCTTGGCATGTGCCTCCGCCTCGAGCGTCTTCAGCTCCGTCTCGCATTCCTTGACCCTCTCGCCCAGCTTCTTTTCGTGCCCCGTCAGCTCCTTCACGAGCGCTTTCTCAAGCTTCTGCTCGTCCTTGTTGACGTCCATGCCCTCGCCCTGTCGCACATCCTCCCAGACCTTGTACAGCAACTGCAGGATCATCTCGTCGTAGCTGGGCGCCTTAGGCGCCCCAGGGAATGGCGCCGGACCATCGGGCGAAGGCTGGGTTTTCAGGCGCTCGGTGAGTGTAGAGAACTCCTTCGGTCCGTTGGTAGAAACGGCACTGATGAGAGAGGCAATGCGTGGTAGGAGGATGTTGGACGTCTTGATCTCCTCGCTCAGCTCGTCCATCTTGTGCTTGCGCGCCTCGCGCTTCTCGTGGATGTCGCGCTGCTTCCATCTACAGCCGCCACCTTAGTACAAGGCCAGGTGAATCTGACAATACGCCGCACCTGATGAGCGATCGCTTGTCGACATTGGGATGTCCCTCGATGTCAGAGTCGTCCGAGAGCTACGTACCACATGTTAGCGCCCACTCAAATCGCAAGCGCGCATCTCGCTTACCTCCAATTTGTCCCACTTGGAGTAGTTGAGCGGCATGTTGCAGGTTGTTAGAATGGGTCAGTTAGGGATACTCAACGATGGGGTATAGATGGATGTTAGGCTGAGACGCCCAAGGAGCCGGGTAGGAGGCAAGTGATGGAGTTCGGGCTCGGGTCGAAGGTGCTAGCATCTGGCCAGGTCCGGGTACGCGTTTGCAGGGTCCAATTATTCCGGGAGTTGCGACGCACAGCCACGAGTGTGACTCCAAAAACCGGCGCAACGCTTTGCAAATTGGGCTTAATACCGGCATCCTTCAGATTGAGAGCCTCTCGCACGTTTGGTAAACGATTTGTTCAACCTGACACGCGAGCTTTCGGACGTCGCGACGAAGCGCTTGTCTGTGCTTTGTGATGAGCTCGGAGACAAACCGTTGACCGGCATTTTCCGCCATGACCCAGAATAGGGCCGCGCAAGAACAACGAACGCGGGCGAGCATTGCTCTCCTCCGCCCACCACGTCCCTTGCAGTCACCTGCACCATCACCAAAGTATCAAATCGGTCAATTTCGCCCGACAGGTCCGCACCACCGTTGATGGATTCATGTACGAATCATCGCATCGTGTCATTATCCTTGGCTTCGCATTCGCTAGAGTCTATACACGACTTGTTTTCGAATCTCAGCCTACGTCGCACTACTGCATCCGCGCCGGACGATACCTCTCGCAGTGCATCGTACAACGAACTGGCGCTCGAAGTTCATGTGATTGAACAGCTTCGTCGGATTATCGAGCTCAGAAATGACCGCCTTTCCCCTACTGCGCGGCTCAATGACGACACGCTTCGCCGGATCTTCCAGTACTGCGTCGAGCCCAACTGGGATCAAATCATCAACGAACAACGACCAGACTCAATGACTCTGAGGCTTTCTCACGTATCTCGCCGGTGGAGGAGTTTGACGATTAGCTCGCCTTCACTATGGAGCTCTATTCTCCTTACCCTCTGGTACAATCCTAGGCACGGGAACGCACATGTCATTTTTCCGCACGTTGCCGCCCCGGAACATCCACTCTCCGCCCAAATTTTGAAGATCATGGGAAAACCATACACATCATTCCTCTTGCAGCGAGCGGGGCACAGCATGCTCTCGGTCACGATTACAAGCCGGCAACCGATACGCCGCTGGCCTGGGCCTTCAGTGTCACCGCTCGAACCTTTGGTCATACTCAAGGATCGAATTTCCAGCCTACGACTGCACCTTCCGGACGTATGCACTCACAGCATTCTCTGGACAACCGTATCTGGCAATCTTTGCTGTCTACAACGGCTCACAATTTTCTCCAAACACGTAGGATACACAGCGCACCATGGACAGCTACTTTGGGAGATCATCGAAACACCCTTTCAATGCCTTCGCCACCTGACCATCAGCTGCACAGCACCGCTACCATACACTGGTGATGGACTACCGACACATGTACATTGCGAAACCTTGGAGCTTCGTCTGAATCGTCTTGATTCGGAGTCGTACCGGCACCACAGCATCCTTCATGCTACGTTGAAACGCTTTCCTAACCTGAAGAAACTTGGAATTGGGATTCTGCCAAAGGAATGGCAGCACGAGCTCCTTGAAGAAGGCGCAGACTATTCCGTGGAGCCGGTCACACTTAGTCGGCTTCACGCTCTTTCGCTGGAGGTGGATGGCCCAGACCTTCTTCCCATCATACGGGCTCTGCACGCTCCTTCGACGAGGGAACTCCACATCGCCACTAAATTCCCAAGAGGGGCACGCACTCCGACCACTTTCGCTTCAGGGTCACCTCAGCTCTCGACAAGCCCTGCATATCGCGAGCCCTGCCGGATTCTCAAGTCCTTCGTGGCCCGCTGCGCGCATCTGACACACGTGGAACTGGTTGGCATTCCTGCCGAAGTCCTGCCAGATCTCTTGGAGGATCAGAATCAGATAAACGCATTTGCCTGCTTGGCAGTAGGATTGACCGAAGACGCATGGAACAAACTACTTTGCACTCTGCTGCCGACACAAAAGCCAGATCTCGGGGACGTTCATTTCTACAATGTTTTCCGCCCAAGCGCGATGCAATCATTGTTGACGTGGCTGCAAGATCCCTCAAGGCAAACCCGCATCCGCAGCCTCGAGTACAAATCTTATGACTCTGGATACCAGCCCGTGTCGTGCGCAGACCTGGAACATCTGATGTCGCGCGAGGTCGACAAACTTGTCATCAGCCAGCACCGTGTTTACCCGGACTGGACGCGCGAGAAATGCCCGCCTGGCAACATTTTCCCAACCTCTTTCGAGCTCAGCTTCGGTATGGACAGCGAGTTTTACACGCATGGCATGGCTATCATCTACCCGCCTTTTCACGAGTGACTGGTGTCTATGGATGTGAAGATATTCTGAGAAGGACTCTGAAGCGGCCGAGGGAACTCCGGAGACGCATCATTCATCGTCTCATCTCTCTTCTTTCACTTCCCAGCGCACCTACCGTACAGATCAGCGATGCCTCGTCCTCTCCGCAAGCGAGTGCTCTTATGTCCATCTGCAGTACGTCCCCCATGGTTCTGGTGGCGCACAAGCTGAGCTGAACCGTGCAGACTTTTCATCTCAGGCACATAATGAACATGGACACAACTCGGTAAATGGATGTATTCTAGAGTCTACATTTCCTGGAATGAATGCAAGCTGCAGTTGATTGTCCACGAACCCCCAGCCCCTCAAGAGTTCCACCACTTCTCCCACGCTCGAAACTGAGCAAGGAACTGATTAACTTCGTAATCACTGCAACAATCCCCATCAGAATACGGAACGACAGTGATATTGGAATACGCACTCCCATGTCTGTAGCCAGTCTCCTCCACCGGTGCTTGGTACCCACTTCAATGTCGACTTGTGCAGCGCAAGCTTTCCGATGACAATCTCGTCCACCAATTCCGCTATGCGTTTCTGCACCTCAGCACAGGTTCGCAGCTCCTCCGTGCTGAGCACAGGATATCCGTGAGGGTGAGAGTTATCGTCACCGAGCCGAAGGCGCCGAATAGGACAGAGGGCGTTGTGGATATTTGGCGTACTTCTTTCCAGGATGAATTGCTCCAGTTCCATCATATCCTCGACAGAATAAGAGCCGTGCCTCACCAGTTCTTCGAGGTGTGGGCAGAGTCTCTTGGCATTCATCGTTCGCAACAGCCTGAGGGCGCTGCTTGACTCCAAGTATCCGTCGTAGTCGTGCTCCAAATATTGGAAGCTCCTCAAAGACGGGAATCCAGCGAGTATCTCAGGGAAGAAATACAGAGGTAGGTTCGTAAGCGATAGGGCCTGAAGAGTGTACCCAGATGTGGATGCAAAGCTTCTAAGCGTGGTCGAAAATTGCTGGTAGTCTTGCTGGTGGACTTGCTGTGTGGCAAATTGATCTCCGAATTGGACTTGACACTTCAACGTGTGTAACTTTGGTGCCCGCATTGCCATTAGAAGTTTCTCAAAGTTGCCGCCCTTTGCCTCAATGGCGCATTCTCGAAGGCATGAAAGCTCGACTACATCTGTATCAAAGTCCTCCACGTGGCGTCCCGAATTCTCAACACATATTCCCATCTCTTGGAGTCGAGGGCATGCAGATAGCAACCACAGAGCGCTGGTAATTGTCATCCGATCGAGCCTCAGAAAACGGCAATTCAGGTGCTCGGATTCGGGCATCAGTTTAGTCGGTAAGTGGAAGCCTTTCAGCCCCAGCCCTTCCAAGATAGACAACGGTGTACACACGATCGAGCGTACGACTGAATCGAAATTTCCCGACTGTCTGCTACTGTCGATAGACAGATATTCGACGCTGTCTCGCACGGCCTCGAGACAGCGAAACATTTGAGGCGTCCAATCGGTATGGTCCCAAGACGAAAGGTCGGAGTCAATCTGTACATAACGGGGTCCGATTCGATCCTCGTTTGCCTTCAAGAATACGTCTGAGACTTGCTCCGCTATCGGACCATTGAATTTAAGCTTGAAACACAATGCCGCTTTCTTCGATCTCTCTAGAAACGTCTCGTTTCTTGACCGGTCCTGAAGTCGTAGCTCCTCTTCACCCAAAACGCCAGGATGCCAAGGGTTCTTCGAAAGGAGCGTCCGGGGCCACGTTATTGGACCCAGCCCTACGTTCGTCCACATGGCGGATGATCTCAAGGCAACGTGACGCCAGCACCGCGATACCTGAGCAATCGATATCGAATCCATCGTATCTTGAGCGACGACCTCCGGCTGCATCACCAACTTCCACGGCTGCACGACGGTACACATGAGAAAGATCTCCTGCAGGACATCATCATGCAGCCGATAGATCGGTGACAGAAGACCGTTGCGTGTTTCGTTGATCTGCTGCATCAAGCTCTCTAAGTCGTTCTTCAAGCGCTTCATCTCATCGAGGACTTGAACGGCATCTGCGTCGGTGTCATGACAAGATCGGCCTGTCGTTGGATGTAGAGTTTCGACGGCAGCGAGAGCTATCTTGAAGGCGTTGCCCGCATTCAGTGCATTCTGGAGTTGACGAATCCGAGTTGGCTGGCTCGACATGGTGCCGGTGGGTTGTGCACAGGATAGAACGTGACAAGAGTGGGCGTCAGTGTGGTGCGCGATGGTTCCTCTTTCAGGGTGCGTGTTATCGGTGAGGCCCAGGGTCATGCGTTCTAAGTTATCGGCAGCAAACTCTGAGTGTGACTCCTTCACGCACATTGCCGAACTCGATTTCAGAGGCAGCCTTCCAACACAGTCCTTTTCAGCTGGACACACATGTCCTCGTTTTCCAACTTCTGTATGCTACCTACTTCGACTTCTCTTCACTCCTATTCTGCCCTAGATGTCAATCCCGCGTCGTGGCCGCCAGCTCTCCTGTTCTCTCCGCATGCGCCGCTGCAGGTATACGTCCGCCGCCTGATCCGACTGGCGCAGGAGCAACCCGAAGGGCTCCTCGTCCACGCGTATATGTACCTCTCGTACCTGGGCAATTTGAGCCGAGGGCAGATCATCCGCCGGCGATTGGCGAAACAGCTGTCCTTGTTCCCTCCTTCTGCCTCCTCAGGCGACAAGGCAGAGGACGTGCCCACCCCGGGGCTGACGTTCTTCGAGTTCTCTCGGTTGGATGAACAAGGCCGTGAGGACATGGCGGATAAGGCGAACAAGGCGTTCCGCTAGATTGCGGCTGTTTGGGATGCTGGACAAGCCCCGGGTCTCTATCACTAAAGAGGAACTACAGGAGGAGGTCTGTAACCCGCTGGCGAAGGCGCAGCCCTCAGGAGCGGTGGAGGCTGCGACGGCGCAAGGACAGGGATTCCCGTTGACATCGTTCATCCCCTTCCTCGCTGCGGTCGGGCTTGCACATTCCTGGTTACGATGGGCTTCATGGGACAGCGCGGATGGGAGAAGATCGAGCTCGTCCAGAGTTGGGTGAAGGGCAACTTGAAGCTGGGAGAGCGGAAGGGCGTTGCTGTACCAGCGGATGTACGATATGGATGATGTGGGCGGAAATGTGGATCTAGAGACATATGTGCTGCAGATACTTCAGTCGCCTAGGATTATCCGAGTCGCTCTGAGTGCAGCAAACAGGATAATCCCTGCGCGCTCTCAGAGCGAGGCTCTGCGATAATCCTGCGAGATAATCCTGCGATCATCCCACGCAGCTTGCAACAACAACGTGGAGGGCAGCTCAGAGGTCGCTCGCTGAGGGGAGCACGCGAGCAGAAGACAGCAGACGAGAGGTTGCATTATCATGCACGGTATAAGTGCGCCCAAGAGAATACAATGTAGACTATCTAGAGCAGTGTAAGTATAGCTTTAAGCAAACATTTAACAAGACGCACCAGTTTGACGCCCTCCGACTTCAGCCCAGAACCAGCCCAGCATACAGCAGCGAGTCATGCTACAGCTATGGAACACATTCAGCAGCCGATGCTGCTGCCGATCGCGCTGACAACAACACCGGCAATCTTGCCAATGCAGCCCATCCAGCCGCCGTCGCATCCGCAGCCGCCGTCACATCCGCAGCCGCCGTCGCTGTCGCCGTCACCCGGCTGAGGCTGGATGTAGTTGTTCACGGTGTTGTTATTGTTGTTGAAGCTTCCATACGCGGGCTGCACCATGGGCTGCGTAGGCGGATAGGTGAACGTGCCTATTCAGCAGTAAGCACAACGTTCAAACGCTGCTTAATGACCCACTTACCTCCTACCATAGCGGGCGCTGAAGCAGCGGGATACGCATACGCATTGGCTGCCGCTTGAGCAGCAGCAGCTGGGAAGGGCATGTCAACGAGTAGGAAGCAGCGATCGCACAGCAGACGCACCTCTAACCCTCCACACCCTATCAGCGCGATGATACGTGTGCCTTGCATCCCTCAAGCTTCTATTCGCCCGCACAAGCCGCTCGTAAGCATTGTCAATGGCGTCCTGGGTCACTGCTTCGTAGTATTCCTCTTGCTGCATGCCGCGATGAGCAAGGCGAAGAGCGTTCGCGTCCAGAAAGGCGCTGTTGAGCACGCCACGCGCCGTATCCACATCCGCTTCCAACAGAGCGACTTGCTCAGCGAGCTGATGCACATAGTTGCCAGGGTGGGCGACGTTCGTGACATAGGTAGCTGGGGGTGGGGGCATGAACGTAGGCCCGATGCTGATACCCATCGAGGCTTGGTGGAACATCTTGGGTGCTGCAAAGGGAAGGCGGTCAGCATAGTGCGAGCGGGCTGATCAACGTTAGTGGCTAGACAAATACCTTTGCTATCTGAAAGGTTTACGAAAGCTGCTGTGCCCGTCTGTCGCGCGACTGAAGCCAGCGATGAGGAGTCCGCCGATGAGGAGTCCGTCGTCCGCAAGCTGCTGATGCCGAACACAGCCGGAATCAAAATGTCGAGTCCAAGGGACCTTCTGCACCGCCACGAATGCTGTGGCTCAACGTCAGCATGTGATTGCTTATGCTATCAGGGTCCGCACTCACATACAGCACGTGCTC
>KV417284.1:396679-411391 GCA_001630345.1 Calocera viscosa TUFC12733 | reverse complement strand
CTTGGAAGGAGCGGCCTTTATTCTGAGCCGTAGCAGCGACCATGACCTGGGGGTGAATCCCACTGCCGCAGGTGCGGCATACTTCATCGTCACTAGGGTTGCGATAAAGAACAGCAGGTACAGGCTGCATAGAGGAGATTGAGTAGAAGGTAAAGAGCGTTGGTTGCGTGATTCGAGGAGCAGCTCACTGAGAGGGAACGTTTATACGGCGGAGTCCTAGAGTTCTGCTGGACCGTGCTATAAATGCAGCTTCATTCCGTACAGAGAGGCTACTCGACACAATGTCACTTTGCTGTTGCTATGCGCTCTTTGGCTTGACAGCCAGATCCGCCGGAGAAAGACCTGAGACATCAGCGCAGCTGATCACCTATAGTGCGAGTCCGGCTTGCAACTGATGCGCATGCAAGAGCACCGTGAGAGACATCAGGGCCGGGGCATAGCCGTGTTTCAGCAGTGGTGCTCAGCTCATGCCGGAGGGCAAAACCTTGAGAAGGCTTTCAATCTGCTGGTAGAGACAGGAAAGCTGATGACGAGTCGTTGCCAAGTGGGCGCTGATCCCAACGTCCAAGGGATGGATGACATCTCGGATCAGCCAATCATGCGTTACTTCGTGAATGCAGAGCTTCCGAAGGAGAGCAACATCCGCGAAATAGGGCATGTTTCTCAGCAGCCCGCCCAGCAGCACGCTGATGAAGCTCATCAAAGCTCGGTGCAGACCATTGGAGCTGCCGTACTCGTTTCCACGGGAAGAAGTTATAGCAAGTTACGCCGGTATTGCAGCACGATCGCTGCGCGCAGTTGACCATCGCAGTCACCATCACAGCGTCGACTGGCCGAAGAAGGAAGCACGTTCCACGTTTGCTATTGACAACGGCGATATTTGCGGGATATCAGATTCCGATTAGCGGCAAAAGAGCATCCACTGGTAGTGCGTATTGGCTGTGCTTCATCATCAAGAAGAAGAAGAGACGTGGTCGCCATAGAACAGCTAAGCGAATAACGGCAATAACCCTGAGAAGCCAATTCCTTCAGCGTGAGAAGCTCAGAAATAACGCAACGGATCAGACTTTGAAGCAAGGGACGACCCTGGAGGTCAGGGTCTCGCCTAAGCGAGTCAATACCGTCCGCTGGGCCTTCCCACTGCATGCTCAACACGTTCCAAAGGCTTCTTTTCATACGTCTGCGACTAACTTGGGCTCAAGGTACAGATTGAAGGAGATGCGGCCGTGACTAGCTAGTTCGCTGAATATCTTACTTTGTTTAGCCGCATAAGCAGCCCAGCCGCTGTTCTGCCTAGCAGAAGTCCACGATGTTGCCAGTGTGAGCCATGCCCTGCTGTAGAATTCAAAGAAACGCACCACCCGCCGCATCTCCACTATCAAGAGCTCAACCTCTTCTTTACCTCGGAGCATAGCTGCATATGCGCGCCACCAAGTCACAGAATCGACTACAGCGCAGGAAATTCAGCTAAGCAGCGGGCCAGTGAACGACACTTTACCTGCTTCGCTCCATGCGGCTCGAGCATGCTCAGATTGGCTCGTCTCAGACGTAGGAAGGCTGAAAATCCACGGATGAGTGCGAGCTGCATCGCCGGCGTTATGCTGCTGCCGACCGAAGGGACCAAGTGTCAGTTCGACGTCAAGCAGTGGACGATACTTCTTGTGGTCTGAAGCAAGCCCAAGGGCTAACATTGCGATTCTTGCTCGGCGATAGGTCTCGGCATGCCGGTTGATCACCTTATGCTGCAGCTGCATGGTTGCCCGAGCTCTCGTCTTCAAGCCTGAGGTGGAAGCATTTGAGTGCGCTTTCTCGCGATACACGTGCTGCAACTTGAGAGCCTCGACAAGGCTGCTGATGGCTTCTTCAGCTTGTGCCATCCTCAGCCTTAACTCGATTGTAGCCAAATGTTCGAGATTGAGAGAGTGTCTTGCCTGTGCATCAAAGGCGGATGGAAGCCCTAAAGCCTCTAGCTCCGGGTCTGAGTCAGCGGCTGGTGTCATGAAACCCCCAGCGGGTAGCAGGGGCATTTCCCGAAGCTGAAGAATACGCCAAGTCTGCAGCTGTGGGACGAGAGTTGCTCGCAGACCTTCGGTCTCGGATATTTGATTATTTGGAAGTGCTGCACCAGATTCTCCGAGGCGATTCAGCTGACGCTGCACCGAAAGCCTAAGTATCCTGTCAGAAGACGTGCTTGGACCTCAGCAGATCACTCACTGCCGTTCCTGCAGCATGATCCCCAGATGAATAAATGATACAGCACTGACTCTCTCAAAGCCGTCGGGCACAACTTCCAGGCTGTCAAGAGCCGCATTCTGCTCATCGTGCAGGTGATCTGCAACATGCTGCTGCGTCGGCACTAAATACAGCTTCAGCATTACAGCTTACTGCTGAAGCAAGGCTCGCACCGGCTTCCTCAGGAAATTTGAAAACACTGCGAATCGTTCCATCTCGCTCTTCGATGCATTCGGATTGTCTCTTCCATTGCTCCACGTGCGAAGCTCCAAACGTTGATGTGATCTCGTTGAAATATGCTTTGCAGCGCTCTGAGTGTATTCTTGCTGAGATCATCTTTCGGCAAAGGTACGATACTGCAGACGTTCATCAGCCCAATGCAATGACAGCAGGAAAACAGACGATCTCACCCATGTCTCGCTGCTTCTTCCAGTTCCAGTCCAGGAAATGTGTTTCCAAGCAGTCACGATGATGACCGGGATTCATCTCCTTTGTGCTTCCCCCAAGCTGATTATGTTCAGCCCACGTTCGCTCAACCCCTTCCCCATCCACGCCAGCGGCTCCCAGCTTCCATGAGAGTGAGAATAAGAAGCGGCATTTCTCACGATGCACATATTCGTGCATCTTCGGAACAACAAATACAATGCATTCCCAAAGAGGGACCAGATGCGGAAATCGTGCCTTCATCCGTTCTTTCCATCTTGGCTTCCACATGCATGCGAGGTCGTACGATAGAAAGAGCGCCGGCAAGGGCTCAGCGCCAGCTATTGCGCCAGCAAAAGCAAAGTCAACGTTGGAGAAGCTAAGAGCGCGGCTCAGATATATTCCAGAGCAAAGAACGAGACAACTTACCGCTCCCCCACTTGAAGATCTACAGTGCCCCCAGGTCGATATAAGCTATGACGCAAGCAGCTCCACGAATAAACGCCAGAGGAGAGGCACCCTAGACCTCCTTGAAACAGCATCGACGTCTTGAAGCCGCTGCACGTCTGAGGCTGTCATGCAAGTCAGCCAGATACGGGACATTCTGCAGTAATCCATGACTCACCAGTGGGAGATCTTCGTGCGCAAGAATGTACTCTTCAAATTGCTTCTGTTCAGGGAAGAACCCGTTTCCATTATTCAGCGGCATATCCTTGGCATTGATTGGCTTCTTCTTCGAGGATAAGCTGAAGTTGCCGTCTCCTCCGAGGTACAGCGCGAGAAGATGTCTTCTAAACGTTGAGCAACTGAATAGCGTGCCAAGAGGAGCAGTCACATACGGCTTTTCCGGGTCTGCTTCTTCCAAGTCTTCCGACGTCAGATTGATACCCAGCTGGGGGCAGGCAGGGCATAGGGGACTTCGGATGCCGGTGGCGGCGAAGCTGGGGAGCTGCTGCTGCATGCCATGCGCTTGTCCGCTCCGCCTGGAAGCTTCCAGATCCATCCAGATGCGGCTTGTGCGAAGAAGTTCTCGATAGCGATCACTTGTGCTGGATGGCATGACATCGCTTGTCTGCCTGACAAGCTTGGCAAAGTAGTTGTAGGCTGATTTCTTTGAGCACAACGTGTGTAAGTGGAAATCCTTCAGAATCGCGAAGGTGAACGCAGTCTTCGGTGAGTCGAACGTGACAGGAAATAGCTGCGCCCTGAGCAGCTGTATGTATCGTGCTGGGCCATCAGAACAGGTGCAGAAGCAGATTGAGACGGTATGCAGGCCATTGAGATGTGCGACGACGAAAGAAACGGGAAGCAGATGTGCTGAAGCAGAGCAGACGGCACCATCGTGCCCCAGGTTGATGATCAGACCAAGCTTGCTGAGGGAATCGTGGCCAAAGAAAGCTCCAGTCCAGGTATCGATCCAGTGGAAAGGGTTGCTGGCATGTGCATCAATCTGGCAAGTTGAGCAAAGCTCTGCTGGCTGGAAGCAATCTCGACAACGCGTGGGACGCTCTATCGTCAGTCTGCAATGCGCACAAGTGAAGCTTGCAGAGCATCTGTAATGTTGCAGGCATTCTTCCACAAAGACATCACGTTCTGGGAGAAACTTGGACAGATAGTCGGATGCTGCCTGCTCAGCTAGTCAGCTAGGTTTCCGCCGCACGGATGCGAGCAGTGTACCTGTTTGTGCTTGTCACTGGATTGAGGTTGAGCTATAGAGACAAGCTTGCTTGTTATGAGCGGTGCTGCTGGACGCCTGATGTCATCGATTATTTCCGTAAAACAGCTTGCAGTCTTCTCACGTTGGTCGGATACGGCCGCTGCGTCGTCTATCACCTCGATTTCAACAAGGCTCCGCTTTCGAGGGCTCCTGGCCATCAAGTGTTCCTAACAGCCAAAGCATGCAGAAGGCCAACGAAGATGTGTACCCAGACGTTAGGTGTAAGTGATAGGCGAGCTTGAATAGCTGCACATCGCGCCGCAGAAGACGGTAGCATGATTGACATGGATATCAGCAACAGAGCGAAACAGGGTCCAGCTCATCTTGTCCAGAAAGCTTCTGCATAGCCCCCCCGAGGCCGCTTTGTCAGCTTATCTAGATTGCCGCCTCTTGTTTCCAACGGCCTCTGATGCTTCCGACGCAGTTACGTTGAACGATCCGCTGATCTGCTGAATGCCGATTGGGCATTCAGGCTTGGCATTCAGCCTGCATGCGGAGCCTTCATCTGGGCGTGCTTCGGCTTTGACGACTCCGCTACAAGTCACATCCGCTGAGGTGGACATCATTCACTAAGGCCATCGACTCTGTCAACGCTCACGTCGGATGTCCGCTCGCTAGGTGACCTGACTTCTCAGCATTGAACGTCGGCAGGCTGGAATTCAGGATCGGGCAGCAGTTGTCTGCGCTCTGCGATCTCTATGTATCAAGCAGACTCTCCGCCGTATCACGTCTGAGGCTTGTGCCGCCTGGGGCTGCTCTGCCTGCCAGCAGCTTCTGGCGCTGCAGTGCTGCAGGAGCGCATGTCTGAGATGGTCGGTACTCGTGCTCCGGTTCTGCTAGCTCTCGTACTCTGCGGACGTCAAACGACTACGCCTTTCGAAAGCATCTATGGTCAACTTCAAAGGAGATCAGAAAGCTTGGTTATTGGAGCATCTTGCCCGTTTCTCTCAGCAGGTACGCCAGCGACAAGGGAAGGCCTATGCCAAACAGATTTGCAACGCGTTTAAGGCAACTTTTCCGGACTATCTGCCCAAGAAAGATGAGGAGAACGTAGATGAGGTGCCCACTTCTGTCTGTTGTCGATAGGCACGATGTTAACAACGTTTTTGCAGCAGATCTATGTCTTCCTCAAGAACAATAAAGCCCAGCTGGATGATCCTCTCACTTTACTGTCGATGCCTCAGGAGAAGCTCCCTCCTCTGATGAATCAAGCGCGTGAGGCTATGGCAGCCGATATACCGAACTTCGATCAAGAATTGGCTGCGTATGCTGCGAGCGTCAAGAAGATCATCTTCCAGGCTCGCCCCCAGTTCCTGAAGCGCTGCTGGCTTGAGGAGCTCTCAGAAGAGCGTCGGAAGGAATATTTGGACGTGGCCGCTAAGCGTCGAGCTGAGAACCTGCCAGACATGACGAGCTCATCAGCAAGATGGTAGGCCCTTAATCAAACTGGTGCTTTGTACTCATGTCACTTCTGCAGGTCTTCCGAGCAGATTTCTCGCTCAATCTCTGGGTTCCACGACGCATTGAGGGCGCGCACAGGCTGGGTGTGCTTCAGTCTCGCAGGTGGGCTTGACCAGAGTGGAGTGAGAGCGATGACACGGTGAGTCTCCGGCCTCATCTCTTGCAGTCAAGTCTCTGAGCATGAATATAGCGTCGATTCTGGAAGAACGCCTGCTGGCTTGGGCTTCTCGGAGTTCCACCTCAAATACGAGGATGACGTTCAACAGCTGTGGAGGGAATTTGTGAAATCAGCTGGTGCGTGCTCACCGTGCTCAGTCGACGTGGCTAAGCTATTCCTAGTCGTATCTGCTATCTCAAACGCGCCCGCAAGAATGCTGCCTACTCTGCAGCACCACGGAAACAATTCTCCCATTCTTCCCTTGCTGCAGTCGTCTTGGAATCGCCTAGACATAGCCGTCGTTTTGAGCGCCTTCTTTCAGCACCTGTATGGTGAGCACTGTTGTTCCACAAGCAGATGAAAGATTGTGCTCTTGCTTACATGTGTGGCAGAACATGAAGTTGGCAGCCCATCTCTTGAATGGCTCTCCGCAAGGGTGAAGCCAGGAAGGCTGCCACTCAACGTACTTTTCAGGCATCCCGAAGACATGACTTTCGTCGATCTGCTCTCTGTCTATGAGCATATTCAGAAGCAACAAGCGGCTCATGGGGAAGCTTACACCTTCTTTGATGCGGACGATCCTGCCGCACCTTTCTCAACATCATCGTCTGGCTCTCAAACGTTAACAGCTCCCAATAATCGCCATGAACATGGCTCGATACCTCATGGGCGGCAGGGGCGGAGGGATGCAAGCGGCCAGATGCCGAGCCACTCTGGCACCAACCACTCCGCTGAAAGCCAATACGACGCCCTGCTGGCCGAGCCGCTTACGCCGCCACCACCGAGCTCCGATGCTGGGAGCGAGGATTGTCGCTCAGCACGGCCGACCGAGCATGCGGCCACTCTGTCGAATAGGCAGACTGCTGGAAGAGGGCTGCAGAGTACTGGAGAGGGGGACTTTGCCATCCAGCATGGCAAAGACAAGGCTGCTAGGAAGCGGAAGAACGTGCCTGCTGATGCATCTCAACGTCGCAAGAGAACGATGCGAGGTGGCAAGTACGTGGCTCACACCACTTAGGGCTACTCAGTTACTGAAGTTGAAACCTACAGCTCAGCAAGATTTGTCGCTGCTCAAGTTGGCCCCTACAAGCAAAAGTAAGTCCACGCTTCGAGGCCGGCTTCGGTGGGAGTGTGACAGAGACGCATGCAGGAGTCCTTATCGTCTTCGACCTCCACTGCAAGCGGACCAGGAAATCAGATGACTGAACGATGCCGGTCATGTTTGTAGGCTGCGAGGAGGCCACTACTTTCCATTGTTAGGTAGCTTAGCACTAATCATACATGTGGGAGGACCGGAGGACGTTAGCGTAGGGATAATAATTCAGAGTTTCTTTGATCGCAGAGAAAGCTGCTCATCCTGGTGCAATCTGGAGTCTGCCCTCTGCGTATGCGGACGCTTAAGTCGAGCGTGCCGCCATCCGTCTCGTGCTGCGGTCGACTGAGCGGCAACATTCCACCCTCGCCGGCTTCTCACGGTGTTGTCAAGCTCCTTGTCTTCTTCCATCTGCTCAGAAGCACCCACAATGGCTTGCCAAGGCAGCCATGCAAACGGCTCCGGTATTGCTATTTCGACCGCTTCAGTGTAGTTGACATCATAGATCTGTGCGATATCTGAGGCGCGGAAGCCGACGCCGTTGGTGCAGATGCCTATGGGCGGATCCGGAAGGAGTGCTTCATCTGCAGAGTCGTCAGCGCGAAGCTGTGGATGAGTTAGTCTGACGAACCCTGAGAAAGCTCTCTGAAAAGCAGGGTTCCGTCCCAGATGCCAACGTTGATGGCCCACTGCGATACTGTCGACCATTGATACGGATGGCCATCACAGCCAGGAAGCGGTATATACTGCGTGATTCCCACAAGCACAAGCTTCTTGCTCTTCAGGATCTTCGGGAGATCTCGCCACAAGCAATGCCCGCCGAGGTACATGTCTGAGAGCTGTAAACGGCTGAACACGGCAGAACAATGTGTACTTACCCAGCCAACGATTGAAGTCATTACACAAAAGCTCATTGCTTCCCCTTCTTGGAATATAGCAGGCCGGTCGTTCGGGCCATCTTGCTCGCAAAGGCGACTGCGGATTCACCTGAATGAGTTTCGCTACGCTGAAGTGGTAGGTGCCATATCCAGGCAAGGGAGCTGATGTTCCGTCGGCTTGCTGAAAGAATCGAGCATTCTGAACGTCCTTCAGGTTCCATGATTGTGCAGCCGCAGTAGAGTTGAGCGATTCTGTGATGCATCCTCCTGCTCGTCCTTCGATGCGTTCCACGTTGAGATGTTGGAGAATGGGATTATGCGGAGACATGTGGACTGCTGCGAGGGAGTGCAGTATCCCTTGGATAGAGGTAGGTGTGCCGTCGGCTTCCAAGAAGCGGCTGGTTCCCGAGACATATAGAATCTCTATGACCTCCATGAGGAAGAGAGCTGGGCGGCATTCAATACTCATTAGCAGCCAGAGGAATGTTTTCTCACCTGCTTGCTTCTCGTCGGCTGTGGTCATGAAATTGCTGACCACGTGCTCCACAGTGTTGCGTAGCTCACGTCGCCTCACGCTTCCAGAGTATACCATACCATATGTAGAAGACGATGACAGATTGCTGCGCTCTGCTTGCACGCATGGCGGGCTGAGCCTGTAAGGGTTTGGAGCTTCTTGGCCGTGCAAGGCGCATTCGTCAGGGTTGCAGCCCGATCCTGAAGCAAATATGTGGCCAAGCAGTGCCGGATCTGATGGAATCGCTCGTCGTGGGCCAGATAGACGTGGATGAAGCTCATCTAGCGTGTTGGGTGACGATACATGGCTGCTAGGAAAGCGAGAGCGTGCCAAGTCAGTGTGTTGCAGTTCCGGGCCCAGCCCTGACTCCGGTGCAGCTGTCCTCCCGGATGAAGCAGATTGTCGTTCCATCACTTCCTCTAAGAGCGAGGTGTGCTTCTTTGAAGTGCTAACGTGTCTGCGCCGCGATGACCGTTCGGCGTACAACGTTGAGTCTGAGTCAACGTCACAGCTGCAGACGATGATAACTGAGGCTACTGCACTCAGCCGAAGAAGGGCACAGGTCACCAGTCACCAGGGTCTGCCATTTGAGGACTCTTCTGATGCGCGAAGGCGCCTGACAACAGCAGCCCATCAGCGCCGGTGGGACAATTGACTCGCCCTCGCATTGCCCGGCTAGGCGGCAGACAGCAGTATCACGTTTCTAGCGCGTTATAAAACCGCTGCATGGAGTATTAAGAGGGCTACTGTTCATGATGTGCATATAATAGGTGGTACAGGACGCAGGAACTCAGACCTAGTCACTCATCCGAGGCTCATGTTGCTCTCTTTCATCTCAGCTTCAAACTGGCACCTTTCATGCTGCAGCTGAGATGAACAGTCCTCTACCTCCTCTTCCAATCCGACAGCAGCATAACCAGTGTTGTCCGTCTTATTGGCTTCCGCGGCAATGGAGGAGTCGGTAGAGAAGTGACTAGTGGAGTCTTGAGATTCATCCGACGTGGAAAAATAAGGGACCGCGGCATCCTGCACCTTCTGCCAGTCGGCATCAGCGGTGTGCAGATAGCATGCGGTGATCAATGCACCTCAGCGTCCTGGGCATTCACACTACCACCCAGCTTCTCAATGATGCTGTTGAGAGACTCGTTCACGTCCTGCACTACATTCAAAGAAGTAGGCTTGTTTGGGAGAGAGGCTGCAAGGGCGAGACACGTGATGCTTTCGATGATGACGATACTAGAATCTTGTGAGCAACCGCCGCTCGAGGAGCTGCAGAAGACTCACCGCATCCCATAGATCTGACAGCAAATGTATTCCATAATCTCCATGAGGGTACAAGCCGCTATCTTGCCAGATGCCACAAGTGCGCCGAGGTCGCTGCTGAGCATGACCGGGATACTTTCGAAGCTGTCGGTAATCTCAACCCTGCTGCCATCAATATTCGGAGGCCGGTCGCGATTAATAAACGTACATATAGTGGTTTATTCCGCCTAGTACTTCAAGCTTCTCGATGCTGATAACCTGAACAAAACGGCCAGGCAGAGGTTGATCCAGGAGTAGAGCCGCACAGGTTCCTTTCTTGAGCTTGACCGACATGGCTGTATCGCGAAGAAGAGATCCGTAGGAACAGTGGCGCTTCGACGCGTTTGTTTGGATCCGCTGATGTCATTGTGCTTACGCCGCTTCGGCGACGGCATGCCGAGGAGGCGAGCTCATCTGTGGCATCTGCTTAGATAGCATCAAAATGGCATATGTATGTACCGTGGGTGTGGGGCGCGATGTACAGTAAGAATCACACGTTGAGATGCACTCAGCTCTACAAGAAAGAGATCCTACCGCAGCACTGAAGAAGTAATGACCATGGTATCGGTGCTGCAGTCAGCTTGAGGGGAAGGAGACGTTAAGAACAGCTCCCTCAGCGCCAATTGGAATACGCGATGGTGGAGATGCAGCATCATCCTTCTCGCTTATCTGGCTGCCTGTTCGACAAGCAGATTCTCCATCCCCCTGTGAGGTCGGGGGCGTGACACAACTGAGAACACTATGCGGAGTAGCCGTTGCTGATGTACCGCTATCGCACTGAAGGGGGCCGGTTTCTCGAGAGTGCTCTTTTTGAGAGTGCCCAGGATCAGGCCGGAGCTCAGGAGACGTCAGCATAGTCCATGCGAGCAAACATGAAGCTCACTTCAGTCATGCTAACCAACGTGGGAAATCTTCTCTCGATCTCGTTGGCCACATGTTTCGCAAGCTGCTCAAGGTGCGAGCCCTTCATCTTCTTGAGGCTCGTGTGCCTGCCAGCAGATGCAATACTGTCTGTTTCATGGGCACAACAAGCTCAGAACCCAGGAGCAGGGATGTATAGAAAGGCAGGCCTCACCTGTCGACGATGTTTGCCGTCGAACAAGCTCATCTCGTATATCCTGCACCATAAGAAAGAAGAAAGGCATCTTCATGTCTCGTAGCTTTGCTTCCCACGTCACGGCGTGAGTATCGGACTCTGCAGACCCCATAAGAATGTCTCGAGCGGTTCTTAAGCACCGCTACTCACCACTGTCTACAGCAGACCGAAGAATGAGGTAGGCTGGACCCAAAAAGATGATGGTCATAGGCAGAGCTGCAGGAGGACGAAAACGTGCGGGAGTGTCTGTCGTGATCTGGCTTGCATCGGTAGCTGCTAGCGGCTCCATCACGAGATCTTGCTAGCTGTGATAGCACGCTCCCCAATAGAAAGGATGTGCGAAAATCAAAGCAGATGAGGTGCACAATGGTGTTGCTGGCATAAGGTATTGTTTATCAGCGCTGGCAGCAGCACTGGGTTGCTGACGTCCGCATGCCAGCGGAAGTAAAGCCCTGCTTGAGCTCGTAGGTGCGCGGCAACAGGACTTCCTAATTCGGCATCGACCCATCGTGGGCGAAGCAATGTATGCAAGCATGCTGCGAAGTCTCATCTGCATCTCATATGATGCTGCTGGACTAGAAGCAAGTTGAGTCTCCGAACACAGCTCGGGGACGATTCTGAAAAGCTACAATCATGCTTTAATTATGGAACTCGCTCTAGCCCCTGGCGTCCTGGCTGCGTCGGCTGACTGCATAAGCTGTGACTGAGCTGTTTCGAGTGTAGAAGAGGGATTTGGCAACATGCTGTCGAGCGTAGACCAAACCGCAACATTGGTGCCTTCTTCCCAGAAGTACAGCTGAAAAGCAAAGGCAAGCTGTGCGGAGACAAACGGCAATGGGTACTCCACCGCAACTTGCATGCCAGAATACTGCTCGATAATGTTCTCCAAGGTGCTCAGCTCGGATTCTTGACTGGGGTGCCAGCTGACGATAGACGGACTTTGCGGGAAATCGGTAGAGCGATCCGAGCGGATTTCTAGAGGTGTACGCTGCAGGGTAGGAGCGTCTATCGACTGGACGCTGGATGGCGGAGGTGGAGAACTCCTTGCATCGTTCTCCGTGCCCCTGAGGCTCTGAGTTCGGAGCCTTGTGCGGATTCGAGCATCTTCGGAGTAGCCGAGGATATCGGGCACATGAAACCCCTCGAGAAGGCCGGCAATTTCCGCTATGAGTTCCGCTGCAGGCCATAGTATGTTCATGTCGGCCAGATCATCCTCGGTAGCTTCATTGCGGGGGATGATGGCGGGAAGATCGGCCACTTGCGGCTGCTGAGTGATGGGAAAGGATGCATGCTGCAAACCGGGACTGAACGAGGAGGGAGTAGATGATGACGTGCGTTGGCCGGAACGTGGTGCTGACAAGCTCATCGCCTCCAACCCAGCTTGAAGGGACCTCATGTAGTCGGCAGCGTTCTCGCAGGGCAGTACAGGGAAGTCGGCCTGCTGGTGGGGTAAGCGGCCGCCCCTTCGACGATACCGCCGCTGCGAAAAGGAGAGAGAAGAGTTAGGCGGCTATCAAGGTTTCAGCAGATCACTCACCCAATCATTCATGAAATGATAGACGAGATCATGAGCAACCCGGTCAGCATCCAGCGGACCATCTGTCATCTCTTGTCTATTCATCTCGGTGACGATGACACTGAACAGAATATAGTGGACGCTCTCTGGCGGAGCGCTGTCCCAGTCGTCAAGCATATCTTGAACAGTGCCGTTGGACGGTCTGCAGAGCCATAAGCAAGCTGCAACCACGTTAGGAAAGACTCCTCGCTGTTGAGCAGCTTTGTACATAAGGCCGCCCTCACACCCACTAGACGCATCCATTGCCAGAGGTCGTTGAAGCGCGGCCCCCAAGAGAGAGCTTTGATCCGAGGTGGGGCCGGTCTTACTCGAGAAGAGAATGTTTCTGTATCGAGCTCATCGAGTCTGCGCAGAGTTTCGCCGTTGTGAGCTGCGGACAAGGTGCGTCGATGCATCTCTGACTCTTGAGAGATATCCACGTCAAAGGCCGCCGTCTTTAAGTCATCTCAAACGTGAGAGCCTCATGGTAGCAACGAGGAAAGAATCAAGTCCTTCTGGAGCTTCTCAGGTTCTTCGACAACCAGGTCTGCTGCAGCATCTGATGCATCAGAGTGGAACGGGTCAAGTCCTGCTGCCAGCAGACATCATGATAAAGAGTACTCCGTGCATCTCGCCGAATATTATTCTCGAGCTGTCGCGGGCCTTCTTCAGCAATGATTCCGCCGGCGCAGGATTGCACCGAAGGCTGTACAGAGCACAGCTCACAGCCGGATGGGCTTAAATAAAGTGGAGCATGTTGTCAAGAATGGTTGTGTCAGGGGTCCTCGATATAAAGTGAGGGCCTCTTTGCAGCCGCCAGCTCATTGTGCCTCTTCATCATTAACGACTGCTGTCTCAGACGCTTAGGAGAGGTAGCTGAACATGGAGAAGCTTCGATCTGAAATGGCTCGCAACATGCGCCTCTCTGACGTATGTCAATCGCTAGCTGATGATGATATGACTCCGCAAGCAGACGACATTGAGCAAAAGCGAGCAAGAGAGAATCGAAGACGTCGTCCAACGAGTTCAGCAGTATCTAGAGACATCAGGTAAGCAGACAGCATATTGCTGTGGCGATCTGGGAAGTCTGAACTTCTTGATCTCTCAGATGAGCGACTGCTGCAGGACTTCAGAGCCATCACATCGGTCAGCTACCGGAGTTATGTGCTTTCTCGCGCGCTCTGTGCAGTGAGAGCGCATGAAACGTGGTCGACGATGCTCTGCATTATGTGCAATCGCTCGCCAGGGGACCCAGGTGTCGTGTGGTGCATGCATATGTTAGATGTGCTTGGACAGCTCCAGGTTTGCACGATGAACTCAGCCTAGTGCGGATGAGCTGACTTGCGTATGTCAACCCAGGACTGTGGTGTTTGGCCTCATCATCGCTTATGCTAGTGGCTTTCTTCGCACTGGTGCAAGAAGTACCAAGTAGCCGTAGCCAGAGCTGCACACGTGGTGGCTGCCTGGTCCATTGTATTTCGCTGATGTAATATATTGTACGTTTCCAACGGCAGCAAGCGTGGCCTCATTCTGCAGAGCCGTACGTGCGAGGCGTGCAGAGGTGCGGAGGTGATCTGCTCGCTGACACTTCATGGCCGGACTGCGAGGAGGAAACGTTTGCAAAACGCTGAGCAGCTCTGTAGGCTGAACGTGCACCTTGATTAGAATATTACATTGTAGTAGTCCATCATTCGTTCAGCATCGTAAACCTGAGAAATATAGCCTGCCCCTCCATCTCTTGTGCATACACGAACCCAGATTCAGAAACGCAGATGAGGACGAGCAGAATATCGCATGAAAGCTTGATGTCAGCGCTGCGGCTCACCCATCAGCCGCGAGCATTCAGCTCCGCCCGCAGCGCCTTGTTCTCCTTCTCCAGCCTAGCCATGTCGCGCTTCATATTCAGCAGTAGAAAGGTTTTACACAGTGATTCTTCTTGAAGCGCTTTAGCTTTCTTCCGCCAGTGCTCCAGGCCGCTCCCAGCGGGCGGCAGCTTGAAGTCCACTGGTTCGGGCTTTACGAAGACCACCTAGAGGAGCGTTAGTGCACATATGCAGGGAGAGTCTAGCTAGGCGTACCTCATCATCCTGCGTCAGATCCACCTCTATGACTTTCTGCTTCTTAGTGCTCGGGCCCCTGCCATCTTCGTCTTCTTCGGCTGGGCGCTTTGTGCCTTTCCTGTCCATGTTCGCATCAGGACTAGCGGCGGTGGGCGTGGGCACGTTCGCGGGCTGCTGGGGCTGCTGGGGCTGCTGGGGCTGCTGGGGCTGCTGGGGCTGCTGGG
>KV417284.1:351298-395159 GCA_001630345.1 Calocera viscosa TUFC12733 | reverse complement strand
CAGCGCCTGCTGCTTCCCAACATTCTGTTTCCTCCACTACCTCGATGCAGCCGCAGATCTCGGCTGCTAAAGATGCTACCGCTACCAACTCTCAAGCTTCTATCTCTAGGCTGGCTGATGTCACGAACCTGCAAGGATGCGCAGAATCATCTGCCGCTGCGAAGCCAAAAAGGCACCCCTTCTTGGCTCAACTTAAAGGCAACAGACGTGCTTATGGAGGCGTCGGTCGACCGAGTGAACCTGCAGGCAGCAGCTCTTTTCAGGCTTCGTCATCGTCCTCAAAGAAGGGGAAGATCAGGGCTGCCCACCCTCACTTGTCAACATTTATCAGCAGCAGTATGGTTGCGGAGTCATCGTCCACTACAGACAACCCCTTGTTCACCGATCTAGTGCCAGACATGATCAATTATACTGTTTATGGCCGCATATACGAAATGAAGGGGCCGCACTCGTTCTGCAACCAAAGAAGCACGGGGAAGGTTATGACGCTGGTTCTGAAGGATAGAGAGAATGTGAGTGCAATTGTCTTACATTGCAGCCTTCTCACTGAGACATCGCAGAATGGCATGAGGGTTGTTGTCTTTGATCGCGCCTGCGAGGTGATGAAAAGGGAGGCGGCGGTAGATTCTGTAAGCAGGTCCTTTTGACGTTGATATAGCCATTCACATCTTGACAGATTCTGCGCATTACCGATGCTAGGATACAAGAGACGGCGGAGAAGTTTCAGCACGTTGGCCTTCTGCTAAATGAGATCATGTTGAATGACACATCCGATTGGGAAGTCTGTGCATCGGTAAGTTATTCATTCTTCTGCTTCATGCGTGATCTACTCACAGGCATCAGGACCATGGCATTCTGCCAATGGCTGTTGCCTTCACTGCCCTTCCTCTTCTGCGTGCTGTAGAGTCTAAATCTTGCGTCAACATCCTCGCGATCGTAAAGGAGGTTGGCAAGCGACACTCCTTCGGCGCTGGACAGCGTGTTGCCAGCGACGGAGCCCAGGATGCTGATACGAATCATGCTCCTGGACAAGTTTCGGCTGAGCGCCGTCGTCTAGAAGTTCAGCTTGTGGATCCATCCATGAACGTCATCCGCTTCATGCTTTGGGACAAGAGAGCTGACATGTGGAATGGGTTCCGTGGCAACGTGGTCTTCCTGAAGGATGTCGTCGTCGTTAGATACGGCGGAGTGGGCCTCACTGCTTATGATGCGACGGTCATTCAGATGAATCCGAAGCTGGAAGGCGTCAGCGAGCTGAAGAAGTGGTATGCACAGGCATTTGACACGCTGTTCTCAGCTGACAAGTCTGCAGGTGGACAAATCTTCCTAATGGCTCCGTCTTCCAGCATCTCTCCTCTGGGTACAGCGCATCGGGAGGACTGACGGTGGATACAGCACCCTGCTCTGACCCTCTGTCATTCAAAGAAGTGCTGGACTCCAACTTCGGACAAGACAAACGAGTTGATACCTTCCACATCTTCGGAGTCATCACAAAGATTGCGAGGAATACAACCTATGAAGCTTGCCGCTTCGAGGGCTGCAATAGGAGCTTACAGAAGATTGGTTTCTGCTTGACCGAAGAACACGCTGAACAGCCCGAGAATGATGGGGAGAAACGTTATTGGTAAGCCTGCTTGTCTTCTACGCAGCGTTGTCTTCACTCATCCCTGCCTAACAGCTTCAAACTGCTGCTGACTGTATCCAGTACTGCCGAAGCAGTGGAACTGCTGCTGATCGCTTTTTCGCCTGTTGGTGACGTTATCATGGGAACGACCGCCGATGAAGTGCATAAAATGCAGGCTCACCTTGACGGCCCATATTCAGAGCTTCTGAGAGACACCTCGAGCAGGCTCACGTGGTTCAAGTTCACGGTGCAGGCTCGCACGCGTTCGTGGAAGGTGAGAGCTCTTCGCTGCAAAGCCAGACAGCGCGCTAATCATGACGCAGCAAAACAACGGCAGGATGAAGTACGAATTGCAGTATACCGTTATTGCTGCGCTGAAGATCGAGGATGATGATGATGATGACTGGGACAAGGATGAGGACAAAGACGGCCCTGTCGATGCCGAGGAGGTGAAAGCTGCAGGTGCTTGTGTTCCCAATGCGGATGAGGCTTAACGCTGGCTATGTGGATGGATGATTCATAGCAGCAGCTCGCGGCACACGTTTTTGCTCTCTGATGAGGTACACGACCTGGCAATACATTGTATGCACTAGATACAGAGTACAATACAATGCTCTTGTTCCTCTACAATGTCCGAGCTGCTCAACGTCCGAGCTGCGAGCTTTGCTTGCTTGCTCAACGTCCGAGCTGCGAGCTCTGCTTGCGGACTTGGGATAATCCGAGATTATCCGCCGGATTATCCCAGAAGGCTCGCTCTCAGAGCGCCGCAGGATAATCTGATCTCATGTACTCAGAGCGAGTAGGATTATCCTGATCGACTGAGGTGGCTGAGCCAGGCACAACTTGCGGACTGCGAACTCGTGGTGACCTCCATTAAGAGACTGATTTGGCTTCAAATCGATGCGAAGATGTTTCAACCGGTCCATGATGATGGTATCCAGCGTTCCTGCTAGCCAACAGGCATCCCACGTCCATGCTTCACTCGACCTCGGGAAGGAGTATGCGTCCCAGAAAAAGCTTCTGCATCTCTGCAAATGAGCGGCGACCATATTGACGTAAGCGATTGCAAATTGGTAGTTCGGAGCCTCCTCCCAGTGGTGCTCATTAACCGAATCTACCCTGGGCCAGCCCGTATCTTCGTCATCCCATTCTTCCTGGACGATCCTACGGACGGAATCGTGGGTACTGCTCTCTGCCCCGGCCGGGTATGCCATTCTTCCCGCAAATACCCAACTAGGCGAGCGGTGCACTTGACGGGGAAAAAATTGTAAGTGAAGCCGAAGAGGGTACTGGCCACCAAATAACAGTGCCTGACGTGCTACACCCAGGGAATTCTCCTCATGATGGGCAAGTTTCACTTGAATTCGAGACCAAAGAGAGGGAGTCGTTTCGACAACAGCACGCCAGCCTCGACACACGCTCATAGCAACCCATCTGAAGCTGCGGTCGGTAGCAGCGGCTTCTATCATGATCAGGCGAAGAATGTCTTGCGGAAAGTCCTGGATGCGTAGACCGCCCTTGTCGAGCACCTCGAGCTCACTGGAAATTTCGTGAAGAGTATCCGAGCATGCTTGCATCTGCCACCCCACCTCCCCCTGGAGCGCCAAGGTGGAAGCCCTTTCGATGTGTAGGCTTTCGATTTCCTTCGTGAGCCAGTCAATCTTGCTTGAGATGGAAAAGCAATGCGACTCAAACTGCGTGTACTCCTGCCAAAGCGCGCCGTGCGCCGCTCCCACCGCGGCACGCCGATATAGCAGTCGCAGGCGTTGAGATTGCTGGGAAGAGGTTTGCATGAGAGCGGAAGCCTTCGAGGTTTTGTGGAGCGCGGAGGCGGGAACTGGAAGGATCATATGGGATGTAGGTATGGAATGCAGACGACAATGACACGTCACGTCAAGGTGCAACAGTCACACGCCGAGGACGCACCGCGTGTTGAGGAGCCACGTGTTTGCGAATATCTGTGCCGGGGAAGAGAAGCGCGGGGTAAGGGTCTCTGACAACTAGGCGCCAGCTGCATAAACCGGCCAAGCTGTCGGTGTAATCCAACCCGTCCACGATGTACACATATTCGTACTCTCTACTGTACACATGCATATGCAGCTGGGAAAAATTGATCATCACCAAGAACAATGGCTCGCGACCTGCTTCTGCTACTGTGATTTTCGTCCTGCGCCGGAAGGACGTCATGGCTTGTCGACTGTCGTCAATTCAAGCTGTCTCCTACCCAGCGAGCAGATCACGCCCAATCTTTCTTCCCATATGGCCAGTATACATCATCAATCCATCCCACTGGCTTGACCTCAACAGAGAGCTCTTGAAGCTGCTCTCTCCAGCTTACCCCGTCGTCTGGCGAGTGCGGACTGTCATTGTACAGGTGCTCGGGGAATGTAGAGAAGTATTTCAAAGGCGTCCCGATGCCAGATGCATTCCTGTCGTTTATCCAGGGTATGAGCATATCAAGAGGACAGAAGTCAAGCAGGCTGAGCCATTGTAGCGATGGTAGCGCTCCAGGTACAAGCGCAGCGGAGAAGAACTCTTGGTAACCAGGGATACTTCCCCAACCCAAAGTGCGAGAGTCCATACCCACAAATTCGCGAACTGACGGCAGCGATTGGAAGACTGGTCGAAGCAAATCCGATGACATCAGGGTCAAACCGAGTTCCTCGAGGAGCGGGGACCTCAGGAGGAACGTGACCATGTCTGACAATGTCTGGCCCCAGACATCTCCCTTGATGATTGCCCGCTGGAGCCGCGGACAAGAGAGTCGAGATAGAAGCGTTTCGGATTCTTCTTCGAATACCCGGTCGGATTGATAAAAGAGATAAGTCAAGGCGGGAAGTTTGACTATGCGTGGTGCTCTTGATGGCTCGGACTGCCATCGTTCGTCTGTTATCACGGAGCCGGGAGGTAGTGAGACAGAGGTTTGTGTGCAGTAGAGTTTTAATATTCGAAGATCGTTCTGTTCATCCAAGCTGGCCAACAGATCTTCAAGTCTCGCCTTGCAATCTGTCAGGTCCAAGCTGTGAAGCGTAGTCGTGGAGAGCCGGTTCCATGGTACATTCCTCATTGACAGGCGGGTGAGGTTGGGTGCCGCGCGACACAATTTGTGGACCGCTTGCTCGTGATGACCTCCAGTCCGCAGGGTGATCGACAGCAGATCGATGCGCATTGTTTTCAAATGCTCCAAAACGATGGTGTCCAATCGTCTTGCTATCCAGCATGCCTCCCAAGTCCACCAATCTCCAGAGATTGCCGAGACCTGCCAAAACAGGCTCTTGCATCGGGGCAAATGCGGCGCAATCATGTCCACGTAGTCCCAGGCGAATTCGTAGTTAGGGGTTCGGTTCCAGTTGTCTACAGCACGTCCTGCCACATGACGCCAGCCGTCCTCATCCCAGTCTTCAATGTCCGAGTCGCGGTCCGAGTCATGGTCCGAGCTTTCGATGTCGCTCCACCCCCTTGGTGGGTTTCGACGCGGAGACGCATCTCGCGAGCGGCGTGGAGGAACCGGTGGTAGGCAGAACAGCAGGTGGAGCTGGAGCGGGTATTGGCCGCCGAAAGAAAGCGCCTCGCGCGCTACTTTCAACATTGCGTTGTTGTGGTGGGCGAATTTGATTTGAAGACGAGACCAGAGAGACGGCGTCAATTGCGCTATAGACCGCCAATCGCGGCAAACACCCATCGCGACCCATCGAAATCTGCTATCGCCTGCAGCCGCTTCCAGGAAGATCATGCGGAGAATATCGGGCGGAAAGTTTTTCATTGGCAGCCCGCCCTTGTCGAGCACCTCGAGCTCGTCGAGTACGCCTTGCAGAACCTTGGACAGCACGCCCAGCTGCGTCTCGGCATCGTTTCGCAGCCTCGTGGCTCGGTCCTTCTGCTCCCTCAGCTTCTCCACTTCGTTCCTGAGCCGGCTGATGTCGCTGGTCCAGGACGCGCATTGAGAGTTAAGCTCTTCGGATTGCAGCGACAGCGCGCTCTGCGCTGTTTCCAACGCAAGACGTTGATACAGCAGTCGCTGTCGTTTGGATTGCTCCGATTGCTCAGCGGCCGAAGGCATGGCGGGTCGACTTGGACGTCGCGCAATCTTCGATGTCGAACGAGCTGCGCTAAGGCAGGCTGGATGGCGCTCGACTTGGCTACGGAGTTTACGCGGCAAGGGCACGTCAGGTCGAGCGCACGGAGAGTCATATTTGGCGCGCGCCGCGTATTGACAGCGGCATTCCCGGCTCTTGTGCTTCGCGAAGCATGCCTCCACACAGGATAGGGACGGAAGGACATGATAATGCAACAGTGCTACAACATCGCAGGTCTACAATACACACAGATACTGGCAGAAGATGATACAAGCGCACTCAAGTGTAATACGACCGGCCAATATGCGCCTCAAAACCTCGGCGCCTGTCCCATCCACAGCCCATCGCGCATCACCCTCCTCTCCATCTTACTCTCCCGTCGCAGCTCCCGTCGCTCCATCTTCCCCAGCCGGCGGAGCGCCTTGCGCTCGTGGCGGTTCTCCGCCTGGGCGACGATGCCGCCTAGGATAGGAATGTCGAGCACGGGCTGGAGGGGCTGAGCGGGGTAGGATTGGGCGGGGTAGGACTGGGCAGGGTATGGTTGGGGACTGTAGCTCTGGGGTGGGTATGCCGGAGGTGGGTATGCCGGAGGTGTGAAAGGTGGGGGGTACTGCATTCTGCACGAGGGTAAGACTCGGTCAGGGAGATGAGCAGCGAGCGATACGCACGAGAAGTTGTTGTACCCCTGCATGCGGCTGGAGGAAGCCATCCCCCGGTCGGCACCGCGCGTCACGTCGTCGTATGTGGGCAAGTTTGAGTAGACGTTGCCGAAGGGGACGGCGGGCATGGGGTTCTTGGATCTGGACATGATAGGTGAGGTGTGGGCGAAGTGACGGATAGGTGTGAGTGGAGGCGGAGTGCAGGTTGTGCGTGCTGTTATGATCAGCTCAGCGCCCTCATCCGGGCATCTTTATATCTTCCCGACAACGGCAAGGTCGATGTCGGCGCCAGCGTCATCGCCGGCATCGCTCTGCGCGGTCCCCGCGCTCCAGTTCAGCTCGAGCGCAGCAGCGATTCGGACGCCTAGTGAAGACAAGATGTGTACGCGGTACGCTGTGCGCTGCGCGCCCCCGGGGGCAAATATGGACCATTACTGCCCAATATAGTAATTTGGCGGGTTCTATTTGACAATCAAGGCTTGTCTTTTCACGGTCACGAAGAGCACATTACAATTTCCGTATCTCCTAGGCTCAAAAATCAACATACATTTTCCTCCCAGTGCCCTGTCCCGGTGTCACTTTCCTCTCAACTATAAACCATGTCACAATTTACAGGAGCCCTTTCATCCGAGATCCCACCCTGCCGGCTGGCCCATCATCCAGAAAGCCGCGTCCGGGACTGCAGTTCCTCCAGAACTCTACGACACTCCTGTGCAAGATTGCTGATGCCAATCTCCTCGTAGAGGGACAAGCATTCCCTAAACAGAACCTGGGCTCGTTCTGAATCGCCTTCATCGATGGCGAGATAAGCAAGATACCTGCCACTATCGGCAATTCCGAGCCGGTCACCAATGAGCTCGAAGTCCGTCTTAGCCTGCTCCAGACTCAACAAAGCATCGTCATACCGATGGAGTATGCGAAGTGTGTCACCGATGCTCTGCATGCAATCTGCAGCACCCAGCCGGTCACCGAAGGTCTCGAACTCTCCCTTGGCCTGCTCCAGATTCGACAGCGCATCTTCATAGCGATCGAGCATGCGCAGTGTAACACCAATGCTCTTCATGCATTGTGCAACACCCAGGCGGTCGCCAATGGTTTCGAACTCCGCCTTGGCCTGCTCCAGATTCGGCAGCGCATCGTCATACCAATTGAGCATGCGCATTGTGTCACCAATGCTCCTCATGCATTGTGCAGCACTCAGTCGGTCTCCGATGGTTTCGAATTGCGCCTTGGCCCCCTCCAGATTCGACAGCGCATCGTCATACAGATGGAGCATGAGCAGTGTGTTGCCGATGCTTTGCATGCATTGTACAGCACCCAGCCGGTCCCCGATAATCTCGAACTCCGCCTTGGACCGCTCCAGATTCGACAGCGCATCGTCATACCGATTGAGCATGCGCAGTGTGTCACCAATGCTCTTCATGCATTGTGCAGCGCGCAGCCGGTCGCCGATGACATCAAACTTTGTCTTGGCGTCCCGCAGTACTTCGAGGCCCCGCATGTATTGGTTCCGGGAGAGCACGCTTCCAATGGCCCACGTATATTCAGCAGCCTCCCTGCGGCGACCCATGCTTTCCAGTGCCTTCCTTGCATCTTCGAGAAGCGGTAAACAGTCTCCAAAGTCGGTGAAGAATGAAAACGTCGACAGCCAGGTCGTTGCGACGTGAAGTTCCTCGACATCTGTGCCGTAGGAAGCATCTTTCCAACAATGACGTAGCACTGAGTTGATGTTGCCAAATTCAATTGATAGCAAGGTGATGGCTTGGCTTGACTGGTCGGTCCCAAGTTTTTTCGCTTCATCCGTGAGTACCATATAGTGGGCACGTAATTCTCGGAGGGTAATGCCGTCTGGAGGTAAATGCTCTATGACGAAGTCGCGTATAGGCGAGAGCGCTCTCAATCGTCCGTTGACGCTAACCGCCAGAGCAACCGCGACGAGCGCCAGCGCACTTTTCTTTATGCCCTTGACCGTGGGCAGAACTTTCGGCAGGTCTGAAATGATGACACCTTCGGGAAGGAGGGAAAGGACTGAGAGCAGTTGCGCTGCATTTGCGTTCTGCGACATGGTATGAGAGTTGAGGGACAGTCTGATAGACACATCCAGACTCGTCAGTCGGTGCCCGCCATCGGTTTCGACGAGCGCCGTCCTTTCGGAATCGTATGCTGCGAGAAGGTCTGCCGGGCTCGCGAGTTGTCCTTGATGGGCCATGAGAGTGATTGCAAGCGGGAGGCCATCCAGACGGATCAGAAGCCGGTCTACGTTTTCATCGTGATGTCGAACGATGGACAACCACAGTTGGCGTGCGGCAACGAGAGATAAGGGCGTAAGCGGATCCGCACAAATTTCGGCCCAGTCGACGCCTGCCGGTCGTGCAGCCCCTCGCATGGTCACGAGGAGAGAAAGAGACGAGAGCTCGGCGAGCTTGCTTAAGAGCTGCTCTACGTTAACCTTGTCTGGAGAGTCCCACGCAGTCTCGAGGTTGTCCAGGACGAGAAAGATGCAGCCTTGAGCGAGTAGGCAGCTCAAGACGGCACGCCGAACATCCGAACCAGGCGGTACGTGCAACGACGCGCCTAGGGTATTGAGGATGCCTTCGGCCGTGACGAGCCCTTCGCAGCTAACGAACAGAATACGTCGGCCGTACTTGCATTTGACCTTCTTGTTGTTGATCACAGTAGCTGCGACAGACGTCTTGCCAATCCCGCCAGGACCGAGCAGAGGAATGCGACAGGTGGTATTACGGCACGCGAGTTCGACGATAGATTCCACGAGATCCTCTCTTCCGTGGAAGACGACAGGCGCAGGGGGTATCTCGGCGAGAAGCAAAGCCTCTGGGCTGCGTGGTACAACTCAGCCTCAGTTAATGCACAAGAGCTATGGAGCCGTACACTTGTTCTGCAAGGAAACCAGCAGTCTGTTCAATGGGATCAGAAAGTGAGACAGAATGTCAACGTCAGTAAACACACCTCCCGTTCCAGCCTATCAACTCGAAGAACGACACCTTCCACACGAGCACCGGTGCCCACGGTATGGCTGAGCTACATAAAGCATGAGAGAGGGCATGTGTCGATTGTAGAAGGCGAGCAGACCGCAAGTTGCGACATGATGGAATCCAGCTCCTTATGGAGCTTAGTTAGCTCGTTGGACTCATCGAAGTTGTACCGACGTTTGGCTGGCGGCCGCAAGCTCTTCAGGAATGCGTCCACGTCTGCGGCGGCGCTAAGGACCGGCAATCAGTACGGACCTCCCATCACAGGCAGAAAGAGCGCGAACTTGATCAGCTCTTGCAGCAGCTTCAAGGTCGGCTCATCCACGTCCGAGTTTGGCGAGAGGTGACCGGGGCTCAAAACGTGTCCATTGATCAAAGCCAGCTTCTCGCCAACCTCACGGATGTCGTCCCGCTGCTCCTGCACTAGCTGACAACAAATGAGCATCAAACGATACGGCTACATTTGCGAGACGACTTACCTCATGGATCCCGATCACTTTATTCGTGGTTTCCACGAGGCGCTCCTTCAGTGGGTCGAGTTGGCTGCTCACTCCTGCTTTCCATTGTGCAAGCTTGTCCCGGAGGTTTGCTGGCTTTCCACTGGATAATCCAGATGCAGTACTCATTGAAGACACCAATGGAGGTAGCGTTCCGTGGGCGGGGAGCTCAAATCAGCCGCGGACCCGTGAACTTGAAGGGTAGAGCGCGCCGGGGAGGTTGGATGAACGAAACAGCTAGTTGATGCTCCCTGGGGTGGCTGCGGTTTTATGCAGTAGGCAGTACGATAACAGGATATGGACGACCCCAAGAAAATGACAGGCTCTGGATGTGCTGGCAATGAGGGCGGTGCGCCTAGAAGCGTACGGCTTGTCAAGGTAAGCCGATGGAGGATGATATCGCATAATTGCGAAAAAATGCACTACCTTATAACGTCTGATCGCAGAGATCCAGGAGCATGTAAGTAGACTGTTGAATTGAGCATGATGACCAGTAAAGCGGAGTTTCTGATCTCCACATCTGCAGAAAGTTGTACTGGCGGCAAAGTCTGATTCTGCTCTTGCCGTGAAAGTAAAAAAAAAGACGGGCGCACGATCCAGAAGTCACTTCGGCGACGATGCGCCGAGAAGACGATGCCTCTACACCGCCCCTAACTGCAATAATTGCCCAGTGTGTGACCGATGCTCCTCATGCATTGTGCAGCGCCCAGTCGGTCACCGTGGTGTCGAATTCCGCCTTGGACCGCTCCAGATTCGACAGCGCATCGTCATACCGATCGAGCATGTGCAGTGTGTTGCCGATGCTGTTCATGCATTGTGTAGCACCCAGGCGGTCGCTGATGGTCTCGGACTTCGTCTTGGCCTGCTCCAGTTTCGACAGCGTCATACCGATCGAGCATGTGCAGTGTGTCACCGATGCTGTTCTTCTACACGAACCCCGGTGCCCACCGTATGGCTTAGCTGCAGAAAGGGTAAGAGGGCAGATATTCATCGTAGGAGGCGGGCATACCGCAAGTTGCGACATGATGGAATCCAGCTCCTTACAGAGCTTAGATAGCTCTTCCGACTCGTCGAAGTTGTGCCACCGTTTCGCAGGCGGCCGCAACCTCTGTAGGAATGCGTCCACATCTGCGGCGGCGCTAAGGAACAGCAATAAGTACGGACCTTCCATCACGGGAGAAAGAACGCGAACTTGATCAGCTCTTGCAGCAGCTTCAAGGTCGGCTCATCCACATCCGAGTTTGGCGAGAAGTGACCGGGGCTCAGAACGTGTCCATTGATCAAAGCCAGCTTCTCGCCAACCTTACGGATGTCGTCCCGCTGCTCCTGCACTCGCTGGCAACAGATGAGGATCAAAACTGTACGGCTGCATGCGCGAGACGACTTACATCGTGGATCCTGATCACTTTATTCGTGGTTTCCACGAGATGCTTTTTCAGTGGATCGAGCTTGGTGCTCACCCCTGTTTTCCATTGTGCAAGTTTATCCCGGAGAGCTACTTGCTGTCCATTGGATGATCCAGATGCAGTACTAATTGAAGATGCGAAGTGAGGGAGCGTCCGTGGGCGGGGAGCTCAAATCGGCCGCCGACCCGTGAACTTGGAGGGTAGAGCGCGCCGGGCAGGTTGCATGAAAGAAACTGCTAGTGGATGCAGCCTGGAGCCGCGATGGTTTTATGCAGCAGTCGGGACGATAACGGGATATGGACCACCCCGAGAAGACAATAGGCGCGGGATGTGCTGGCGATGAAGGCGGTGCGGTCTGAAGTGCGCGGCTTGTCAAGGTACGCCGATGGAGGATGATATCACATAATGGTAAAATGATGCACTAGTTTTTGGACATCTGATCGCAGAGATCCAGGAGCATGTAAGTAGACTGTTGAATTGAGCATGATGACGAAGAAAGCAGAGTGTGGTTTGATCTGCTCATGTGTGGCAAGTAGTCCTGGCGGCAAAGTCTGATTCCGCCCTCGCCGGGAAAGCGTCCTGATGGAAACCGACGAGCGCATCACAGGCACCGAGAAGACGGGTGGTTCTGCACCGCCCCTAACCGTAAGGACTGTCGGTGCTGTGCTTCGCTTCCGGTAAGAGGAAAAGGGGGTGACGGCCATAGGCGGGGGCGGTGCTGCTTCTTTGCTTCTCTAACTTGCGGGGCAATACATTTTTTCGCTGCTACTTCCAAACCAGGAACCTACTCTGATTCGGGCTATTGTACTCCCCATGTCTTTACATCAATGAGAGCAACCCGGCTCGGCATGTCGTTCCCCACTATTGAGATGGACGAAAGATCAATTCAATAGATTACAAAGCAGTCGAATCCATATCTCCAAGTCTGCGGTACACAATGATTCGCCCGTCATAAGCAGAAGGCGCCAGCTCCCTAAGGCAACGCCGCCGCATGCAAATCATCCAAAACCTGTTGGCACAACACCTTCCGATGCCCGAGCCCAATCTCGTCCAGCAGCTCCATAGCCTCTCTCAACATCTCTTCTGCCTCGTCCTCCCGCTCCAGGCAGACAAAGGTGTACCCAAGGAACCGGTAGCACTCCGCGATCCCGAATCGGAAGTCGATCTCCTCGAACGCCGACTTTGCCTGGTTCAGCGCGAGGATGACATCGTCGTACTTCTCCTCCGAGAGAAGGAGGATGCCGCGCGAGAGCAGGCACTGCGCGCCTCCTAGCCGATTGCCGATATCGTCGAACACCAACTGCGCCTCCTCGAGCTCAGCAGCAGCCTCAGCAAACCGCTCCTCTACGCGTAGCGCATCCCCCATGTTGTGGGCACATTGAGCGGCCCCCAATCGATCTTCCGCCTGGCCGAACGCAGCTTTCGCGCTCCGTAGAACCGGAACGGCCTCCGTCGTCCGTCCAGAATTGTGAAATGCCTTCCCAATGCTGAGCATGCATTGCGCGGCGCCCAGCTGGTCCCCCTCGCCCTCTAGCACTGCTTTCGCCTCCTCAAGCATCGGGATTGCCTCCATGTACTCGTCCTGGTTACAGAGCAGGTCGCCGATGCTCTGCTTGCATCGCGCCACGCCGTGTGGGTTGTCGAGCCGCTCGAAAGCGGCTTTCGCCTCTCGCAGAAGGGCAAGCGCTTCTTGATATCGATCTTGCGCATGTAGGAATTGGCCGAGGCTCTGCGTGCACTCCGCTTCTTTCAATTCGATCCCAAGTTCCTCGTACACTGATTTGGCCTTCTCCATCACGGAGGATGCTTCTTCATACTCGTCCTGCATGTGGAAGACGTCGCCCAGGCTCTGCAAGCACTCCGCTGCGCCAAGCCTATCGCCAATCGCGTCGAACGCCGTTCTTGCCTCCTGGAGAGCAACGACCGCTGCGTCATACTCATCCTGCATATACAGGATATCGCCCACAGCCTTCATACACTGAGCGGCATGCGACTGTTCGCCTATCAAGTCGTACGCCTCCTTTGCCTCTCGTAAGCTGGAGAGGGCTTGCTCGTACCGGTTCTGCGTGCGCAAGATGTCTCCGATGCTGTGCGTACATTGTGTGGCGCCCAATCGGTGGCCCATGGCTTCGAACGCCGTCTTCGCTTCCTGCAGCGTGGCGATCGCCTGGTCGCCATTTCCCCGCATGCGTTCGACATCTCCGATGCTCTGCGTACACTGCGCCATGCCGAATCGATGGTCCATGGTGCTAAATGCGTCCTTCGCTTCCTGGAGCACGATTATAGCTTCTTCATGCCGATCTTGTGAACACAAGACATCACCAATGCTCCGCTCACATTGCGCCGAGCCCATGCAGTGGCCTATCGAGTTGAACGCAACCTTCGCTCTCTCCAATTGGATAATCGCGCCCTCGTACTCTTGTTGCATATGCAGCACATTGCCGATGCTCTTCATGCACTGCGCTGCGCCCAATGACTCGTTCATGCTGGCGAAGGAGTCCCTCGCTTCCTCCAGTTTGGACATTGCCTCCTCATCATGGTGCATCATCTTCAGCGCCTCGCCCACACTCTGCGTGCACTGCGCAGCACTCAGACGGTCTCCGATGCTCTCGAATACTGTCTTGATCTGCTCCAGGATCGGTATTGCCTCTTCATCTCGACTTTGTAGACACAGCAGGTCGCAGATGCTGTGCGTGCATTGTGCAGCCTCGCCTCGTAATCCAATGGCCTCGAGTGTGCTCTTTGCTTCTCGTAGTAAGACGCTGCAGTCGCCGTTAGACGTCGCATATGAAAACATGGCAACATTTTGAGTCGCTGCATGAAGGTTCCTGATATCGTCTTCTGCTGGTGGTGCCTTCCAGAAGTGCAGCAGAACGGAGTTGACATTTCCAATCTCGGCGGCTAGAACGCCCACAGCGTGCCTTGACTTGTCCGTACCAAGGTTCTCCGCCTGTAGAGCGAGGGTCATATAGAGAATGCGCAGTTCTCTCAGAGATGACCCATCAGGTTGGTACTGCTGCAGGACATAATCGCGGATGGGTGCCAAAACTCGCACTCGATTCCCATGTGATGTTGCCAGGGCAACTTCCAGCAGCGTTTGAGCCGCCTGCCGAACAGAGCGCAGGGAATGCAAAGCAGGAACCAACTTGGCAATCTCAGCACCTCCTGGCAGAAGACATATGATCGACAAGAGAGTTAAGGCCTTGGGATTCTCCTTCATTGTTAGCGAGTTCAGGGAGACCTCGATAGACACCTCCAAGCTCGTCAAACGTCGACTCCTCCCGCGCTTTAGCAACCTCGTTCGCTCTTTTTGATAGTCCTCCGAGAGCTGCTTGACACTGAGAAGCTGTCCTTGATGCGCCATGAGCGTGATTGCAAGCGGCAAGCCATCCATTAGTCCCAGTAACGTGTCAAGCTCCGCACTGCGCGCGGTTTGGCGGCTGATGGTAACAAAGATCTGACGTGCGGCCTCCAAAGACAACGATTGAAGCGGTGACATAGCCGTGAGGGTCCAGTCAACACCAGACGGACGAATAGCCCCTCGAAGCGTGACGACAAGGGACAAGTGACCAATGTTGGCTAGCTCGCTCAGAAATCTTTCGACTGCAGCTCGTTCCTCCGTATCCCAAGCAGATTCGAGGTTGTCCAGGACGAGTAGAGTAGAGAGACGCAACCCCGTCAAGGACCGAAGGACTGAAGTGCGGACCATATCCCGCTCGGTAATATTGAGGACCCGTGCTATTAGCAAAACGATACCGTCAGCGGAGTCGACCTCTTCGCAGCTGATGAAAATGCGATTGACATGAAACTTCCGCTCTACTCGTCCATCGTGCAGAAGGGCAGTCGCGAGGCTTGTTTTTCCCATGCCGCCAGGTCCAAGAATTGCGAGATGCGCAGATGATCCTGAAATCAAGGCTTGAACCATGATTTCTGCTTCCTCCTCTCTGCCGAAGAATATCTGCGGTTTGTTAGGCAGGCTTACGGAAGAGAGCTTGGAACCGCTGGAAGTACGTAAGCCATGTCGCGGCCCCATGCATCTCTGAGGAAAACATACTGGACAGTTGAAGGTGCAGGTTCATTCTGGTCCCTCATCATGAGCACGCGTCAGCATGTGTGTGCGGATGAAGCCTACATCATAATTACTCCATCGATCCGCCACCATACGTTTCTGTCTCGACCGCAGCAAGGTCAATACGGACATCTGTAAAAGACGGTTCAGTTGGACACGTAGATGAGCCGTGCACGCGAACCTGGACTGTTTGCCTCATGCTACTCAGCTTGATGTTTAGACGGCGGAGATCTCGTTCCGTTCCCGAGTTTTTGACAAGAGCAGTTATCGCGTTGATCTCCGACTGCTGCTGCAAAAACACTACGACCTCGTTCACCACTCTAGAACGACGATGATGAGGGAAGTCAGCACCTCGGAGAATTAGCTCACTCGATGAGGGGGTTGAATATGTCGCTCAGTTCTGTGATGTCCATGGCATGGGAAGCCGGCTCGATAACGGCGTCAATCGTCTGCGTGACATGCTCTGCAAGCATCTCGCATTGCTGCTTGTTTCTGCGAGCCAGCTACACAGATGTCATCAGCTGGATGCATCAGGAGAAGGTCGATGGGGAGACCTTACGCACTTTGCTCAGCTGGCTTGTAGTCTTCCCTAAGTCCAAGAGAAGTGATCGAGCGTCCGCGTCTCTCCGACTCATTTGTGGTCCATCAGCTGTGGGCTGATGGGGACTATGCATTTGGCAGGAGTAAAGCGCAAGCAGCCAGGTAATACGTAGACAGAGAGAGAGCTGCTCCTAGCAGCCAGCCGCAAGGATTTAGTAACCTCAGTTCACCAGTGGTATCGGTGCGTTTCAAGAGACAGCCAGCATGAGCGAAGAAGAGCACGGATGTGCAGATAAGGCTGTGCCAATCGCAACCCGTTGATGATCACGAGGACGCAGCGCCTAATCAAGTTGCATATCGAGAAAGCAGGATGCAAGTCTTCCTTTGAATGATCCGCTCAAGACGCAGAATGAAGATGAAACCGACGATGCTGTCCCCCCGGAGATTGTAAGGTTTAGCCTTCGGCGTTCGACGCGACGGGAAATGGCGGCTTCTCTCTTACGTCACGCTTTCCCGGACGGAAGCAGCGCAGCATGGGCGAGGAAGACTACCTGGGAGCCTTTGCAATTTCAACTCGGCAACGTCCTGCATGTATGAAGCCGCCCTCTTTGAACATGCCGAAACATATGCATACTACAACACATACACGTTACAGCTAATGGATAGACGAAAGACTATGAATTACAATATGCACAGGGTATATTCAGGCAAAAGCGGTATTAGATGAGATGGTATCCTTGTTCCCCGACTGGACCTTCTCTATCTCCGCATCGCATACTTCCAACATGTTTGCGAACCCGATCTGTTCGTAAAACTCCCGCGCCTTGGCCAGCATCTTCATGGCTGCGAGGGTCGGATCGCCTTCTCCCACCAAGGGGATGGTGGCCAATTCCCACGCGCACTCCGCCACGCCAAGGTCGTACCTCTCGGTGTCATACATGTCGCTTGCCTGCTCCAATAGTTCGCGCGCTTCATCCAGCTGCCCTTGTTTGCGCATTATCTTCCCCATCTTGTGCAGACACTGAGCCTGGCCGAACTTGTCCTCTTCCGTCTGGAGAAATACAGTGCTCTGAGCGCTTCTTACAAGAGAACACGCGTCGTCCCACGCCTCTTGCGCATAGAAGTTGTCCGCAAGCGCCAGTTGACAGTCTAGTGCGTCGAGGTCCTGGTGAAGCTCTTCAAACAGTTTCTTGGCTTCGCAAAGAGACACATCAGCTTGGTCGTATTCTCCTTGCTGCGTCTGCAGCCGACCAACGGCAAGTAATAATGATGGTCTGTGGCGAGCTAGCTCTGCGGAATCTGCGACCTTGTTCAGTGCATCCGATAACAACTGGGTGCAGTCGCCAACGTGGGCCATCGTGGAGAATCGAGCAAGCTCAATGATCGCCTCGAGAATGGGCGACTGCGGTAGCTCGGTTTTCAGGCTGTATCGTAGCACGGAGACGATGTTGGGATATTCCTTTGCGAGCCGTGTCACAGGCTCTGCACCTGCTTTCCGTCCCACGTGTTCTCCGCTCCCAGCCAATCGCGCATAGTAGTGCTGAAGCTCCTTCCAGTGTGACGCCTGAGCCGCAGGATATCTCTTCTGCATGAACATCCTGATCGGGGCCACGACCTTCACATAACCGGAACAATCATCGGCCAACGCCAGCTGCAGGAGAATCCGCGCAGCTTCTGACGCCTCTTGTCTCCGGTTCATCGTTGGAAACATCTCTTCTAGTTGAGCCCTGTCTGCTCCTTCCGGCAAGAGTGCGATCAAACGAAGCGCCTCAAGTGCATGAGGACTCTGCCGCATTGTCAACGAGTCGATGGATAACATGGTCGACTTATCGAAGCTCGAGTCACGCTCGCCGCGGCCTTTCTTCAATATGACGGTTCCGTCATCGAGATAATGCGCGAGAAGATCTGCAGGATTAGTCGATTGCGCGAGGGTTGCCAGGATGGTGATCGGTCGAGGTATGCCACCCATCTCTTTGACGAGCTTAGTAATCGATTCTTCAACAGCCTTCTCCTCGTCATTTCCCGTCGGCGATCCCTGCTTGCCGGAGATCTGTGTGAACAACTGACGGGCATCTTCAAGCTTGAGAGGCTCAATGCGATACGTAGAATCGGGCGACCACTGGATGTTTGGGGGCGTGATCGCTCCCCGGATCGTAAGAATCAAGGACAAGTTGTCCATGGTCGCGAACTCGACGAGCAGCTCCTCCACTCCCTCATCGGCAGAAGTGTCCCATACGGATTCGCAATTGTCGATTACGAGGAGACCGGGTCCTTTGAGAGACGACAGGCATTCCTTCACCATTGTACGGAGATCGCCACGCTTTCGTACTCTTAACGCAGCAGCAGCACTCTTGAGGAGACCATTAACGGTTGTATCGCCTTCACAAGAGAAAAAGACGCGATTGTTGCCAAAGTGATCCACAACCTCGGGATCGTGCAGGACTTTGAGTGCGATAGTCGTCTTGCCAATACCACCCATGCCGAGAAGAGCAATACGGGCGGGGGAATCCTTAAGCAGCGTCTTGACAATGGGATCGATCACGTTGTCCCGTCCTACGCAGATGCGCGGGCATGTTGCCCTGTCGAATTCGGCGGCGAGAGGCCCGAGAATCGGACTGGGCAGCTATTCACGAGCTTAGCAAGAACAGCAGGGCACATAAGCATAACGCACTCTTGCTGTAACGTCCTTCTCTGGGAAAAGCAAGTTCATAGTCATGTTCACCTGGTAGCACGAGTCAACGCAAAGTCATGCAGTCTAGGCGCTTGAAACACACCGTAAGGCTGTCCACCGTGGTCTTCAGCCGTTCATCGAAGGTCGCAAGGGACTTCTTGATGTCGTCAACTTCTGTCATTGACTTTAACACCCCTAGGGATTCCTTCGCGTCGAGGAATGTATTTATCTCGAGGACCAGACTGTTCGTGACTCGTGAGCGATGAACAAACAAATCAATAGCGCACAGTGCACGAGCGTACTTCTGCAGTCCCTTCGCTTGCGTCTTGAAGGCATCGTTCGTATCAGGCGACTTGGCCTTCTCCAGCACCTGGTCCGTGCGCATTTCCATTCGCGCTCGGAATTCCTTGCACGCTTCCTTAACCTCCTGCGCAGGCTACCCATAGTGTTAGAGAACGTAGAGAGTCAAGCAAGTCGTCGTACACGGCCAATGCCCGCTATATCAGACAAACCATCCTGTGCATGCTTCCCTAGCTTCCCTGCGTGCTCGTTCAAAGATGACTTGGCTTTGGAGGCAAAGGTCCCAAGAGTTCGAATGGTCAGCAACGATGCCGCCCTTAACGTGCTCTTGCCAGTTCTGGAGCTGTCAACGGTGGGACTGCGCTTCATCAGAGGCACGGTGGAGGCGGCGTTCGGGGCAGCAGCCATTGCGGGGGAAGGAAGGGGGGTATCAAGAGCAGTGAGAGAAGGGCATGCATGCACTGGTCTGGGTATAAATGTGTATTCTCAAAGCCGTGCGTGAGCCTGTTCCCGGAAGGCCGCAGAGTGGGTGTGCTGCAAACCCGGACGGTGGCGGGCCCCTTTCGTCGCGTCCTGCTCGCCGGCTGGTGCAGCATCCCGTAACACCGCCTGGCCCACGTCGACGCCTTCGACAATCTCCGAGGCATGGAGACTGTTACTGAAGAGACGTCTTCCGGGAGAACATCGCCCATCTTGCATACACTTGCTGATCTACCGCCGTCGCTCATCGAGCTTATCTCTGCGTCCGACCCGTCGGCCGCAGCAACCCTCGCGACACCGGCAGCACAGTCGTACCTCTCATACATCTCCTCCCTTGACCTGCCATCATTGCTACAAGAGCCAACTCAGCTCTCCTCCGAATCCTCGACTATTACGAATGAGCTGACCGGCTTGTGTCAGAGGGAGTACCGGACGTTCCTCTCCGTGCATACAACGACGACTTCATTGTCGTCGTCGCTCGATTCCCTCTCATCCTCCCTCACGTCTCTCTTGGATGCTCTACCGGCATTGGACAGCCAATGTCGCGCCTTCGCCGATCAGACAAAGTCGTTGCAAGCATCGCGACAACGCGCGAACCTCGTACTAGAGCAGTCCGACAAGCTGCTTGACATCCTCGAGATCCCTCAACTGCTCGACACCTGCGTACGCAACGGACATTACCAAGAAGCGCTTGACCTGTCGGCACATGCAACATCCCTCTTGAAGCGTTTCCCGTCCGTGCAAGTTGTGCGAGATGTGGCTGCCGAAGTCGATGCGACGATGCGGCAAATGCTGATACAGCTCCTGCACGTGTTGCGCGAGCCTGCCAAGCTACCGACGCTCTTCAAAGCTATTAACTTCCTGCGACGTATGCAGCCGCCACCACTCACAGAGCCGGAGCTGGCACTCGCTTTCCTCACCTCCCGCATGTCCTTGCTCACGGCGGTCCTACACGCCCTCGAGCCCGAACGCTCAACAGACCCGGCGCGCTACGTGCGCAAGTACGTGGACGCTTTCCGCGAAGGCGCATACGACATCCTCACCCAGTACACGACTGTCTTCCTCGAACGCCCCTCCGCAAACAAGAGCCCAGAACTGCAAGACTACCTCACGTCGTTCTCGCATCATCTGTTGTCAACCTTGATTGGCACACTCGAGACCGCGCTGCCATTGGTCGAGGACGCCAGCGCGCTCAGCTCGCTCCTAACCCAGCTCTCCTACTGCTCTGCATCGTTCGCCCGCATCGGCCTCGACTTTCGAGCTCTCCTAGCACCCCTGTTCGAACAGGCCGTTCTATCTGCCACCCGGCGATCCCTAAGGTCCGCAGACAACGCCCTATCCGGCTTCCTCACCTCGGCGGGCAAGTCGACGCGGCCACCATCTACCTTCCTTTTGGCATCCGACGCGTCTGACTCGCTACTGGACACGCATACACCTGTTCATTCATCGTCCGCCCAAAACCCACCTGTATACCTCGCATCCCTCCCACCGATCGCGACCTACCTCAACTCGCAGCTCACGACGCTCAACTCTCTCCGACTGCTGGCACCATCGGCACTGCTATCGCCTCTTCTAGAGGCACTGGACAGCTCGCTGTGTGATTCGTCGTCAGCTCTCCTTGCCTTCTGTAGATCGTCGTGGACGACCGTCACTCGGCGAACGAGCTTCGAGGTGGACGACTCTGAGCGGGAGAAGCAGCGGGAAAAAGACAAAAGGGTTCTGTTGCTGGTCGGGCGTGCATGGGTGGATGATCTTGGTCCTTTCTTGAGAGCTGGGCTGGTGAAGGGCGTATATGGTCGAGAAGGAAAAGTGGAAGAGTCAGATGAGTGGGTGAGGGCGAAAGAGGAGTGGGATACGTGGTGGGAGGATATCGGAGAACACCGAACAAGCATAAACGGTGTAGTTGAGGAGGAGGCTTGAGCTCGGTTGGTCGCATATGTGGCGTGCATGTTGTTGCAGACGATTGTTATTCGTTATACTCGTCGCTATTCTCCTTCCCGTCGCTATACGGTGGAAGCGAGAGAGCGGTTTGCGCCTTCCCATGATGTGGGTAGGATGGGGTAATGAATTTTGGGCGTTTGAAGCACGTCGAAAGCGCTCGTACGCAACGCACTCAAACGGAGAACTAAATACACATATTATGAACGACTACTGATACACAAGAGAGGCGAGTGCGTGCATATGGAGGTACAAGGACAATATATTGAAACATCCGTGATGGAGAGGAGATGTGCAGCAAGAAAGACAAAGACAAGATGAACAACATACATGTGCTCAGAACGCGCCCACCCCTCGCTCGTCAACCACTTTCACGCCCCTCTTCCTTAACAGGACAGCAGCATCAATCATCCCCCTCCTTGCGCCGGTGTCTCCCGCCCTGCCGAGGGCTTTGAGCCACCGGAACTCCAGCAGTTTGACCTCCTTCAGGTTCTGTAGCGCCCCGTACGGAATGCCGGTGCGCAGGAAGGACGCGTACTCGTGCGTCATCAGCGGGCGTGGGACGGAGATGTATTCGAGCGGGTGAAGCGTGCCGCGTCGAGGTGGATCCAACGCGGCGGGTAGAGGGTGCAGCAGGGTGAGCTTGCGCAGGTCGGGACAGAGCACAAGGAGGTTGCTGGGAGGTGCGATCGGCAGGGAGGGCCATTCGGGACCACGCGCGAAGGAGAGCGACGTGAGTTTCGGTCCATGTACGGCGAGGAATGGTGTCATGAGCTCCCCACGCTCGCCCGTGTATGGCGTTACAGTCAAAGTGCGCAAAACGGGAAGGGGTGAGACGAGTAGAACATCGATGAATGGCGCCGATGGAAGTCCTATGAGCGAAAGAGTGTGAAGATGGTCCATCCGGAGTGGTTCGCCGAGATATGAGCCTTGGAGGTGGAGTGGCAGGCTTGGCATGCCCGTGCCGCAGATCTCCATTTCCTCGAGCCACTTGCACGCCCTCATGAGCGCCAAGACTGCGTCCTGCCCTAGACCGCACCTGTCCTCACGCCAGGTGATCCCCTTCACCTTTCGTAGCCTTGGACAGTTTTCGCCTAGGCCCGTCACGACGCCAGCGCAGACCATCCACTCCCTCTTGAGCGTCACGTCCTCCAGCCGCGGCAGCATAGGCCAGAGTGCTTGCAGGTGGCTGTTGAGCTGCAAGAGTTGCTTGTTTGTCAGATGCGGCGGGAGGTGGGAGAGGTCCAGAGTGCGAATCCAGCCGGCGGGTAGGGAGTAAGGAAGACGATGCAATGGAGACCAGAGGGAATCGGTGACTCGGAGGTGAGATAAGAGGGAGTCGAAGGTGGTGATGCTGGGTATGTGGGGATCCGCGTATAGTTCGGGAAGAGCAACGCGCTACACATAGTGTCGGCGACGTATACATGGAGACCAAGCAAATGTGCGCACCTTCCACCACTTACAAACCCTTGCGACGCTCCATCTCCACTTCTCGTCCTCCTCGTTCATCACATCATGTTCATCGCGACGAATCGCAAGCGTGACAATACGTGCCCATAGTTCAGTCGGGAGTGGCTGCAGGTGGATGACTGGAAGTAGAGGTAGGAGAAGCAGGATGCTTGGTCGCGACTTGACGGGGGTAAGGAAGGTCGTGTGCGGCGGTGATGACGAGAGAGGGTCGATTGTTAGTGTCGCAGTCGCCATCCTGTCGTCGAATATCGACCTGATGTTCTCGGGGAGTGGTTGACCGTCCCAGTGGGATTAACAACGGGGAGGACGTCGTCCAGAGGTGGTCGTGTGGACCAGGAAGATGGCGGCGAGGGACCAGCGCGCGGGGAACGAGCGCTTACCGCATGCTCGGCACGCTCCACGGCGCGAAATCGGACATCGGCCCGCCTTGCGGTTCCTTCCCCGCGTCGGGCCCTTTCGGGCACACAAATCATGGCGGAACCAGAGCCGGTTGGTTGCTCCTCGCCATCTCAACCCAAACTGAGACACCTTTATCAACACCTGACCGTCATGCTGTCCTGTCGTGTTAACGGCCGTGCACAGCAGTTGCTACATTTTGAATGCGCAGACGCGCCCTTTCCCCGGTTTATTCCGTTCAGAACTACAGGACGTGAGGTGCACAGCCTTCATCATCAAGTCTAGTCCAAAGATGTTTTGGTCTGCACGCCTGCCTCCGTTCTGTGACCGCCTCAAATGTAACTCGCTTCATTATTAGTCTTCGCACTCAGCCTTTCAGGCAAGAAGTGCCCGCTAATATGTGGCGTCGCGCCCTCGCTCTCCGGGCGCCTTCGCAACTGCATTGAGCCTGGGAAGCGCGCTGTGCAGCGCGCTTCCCAAGCCAAGGGAGCGCCTCGTGCCTGCAACACCCTTCAGGGTTGGTCGGATTTCCCTGTTGTGCCACTAAAGGGGCTATAACTGTCAACATGCGTCGGAGTTGCAGGCGTCTATTTCGGCCTCTGCACCATCCATCTGCGCGCTGCACCTCTTCTACCTATTCTCACGAATCTGTCCTGTTCCCACATCTATGAGCATGGCCTCTGGAGCTCCAGCTGGACAAGGATCAAGGCTCAACAACTTGCTCAGTCAGTGGAAGTCGAAAGCTGGCGCGGTACTGGATCCCATCAAAGAGCGCGTTATCGACACAACCACCAGGATTATCGGACTTGAACATGTACGTCGTTTTGCACGATCCCCTAAGTCATTTCGTCTCAAATTTGTTTTGTCTCAGCTTGTTCAAACGCAACAAGATGAGATCCGTCAGCTTGCTGAAAAGCTCGCTTTGATCAATGAGCAAGTGCTCACCCATCTGTCGCCGAGCTCGGACCTGGACGGGCCGACTTTGAAGCTGTTACAAGATCTTGCAGAGTTAGTGCTATTGTCACCCTTTCTCGAAGTTGTATTCTGACGGACAGGATCATAGCGCTGCAGCGGAAGTAGAAGCGTACTTGAACAGCTTGGCCTCACCTTCCAAGCGACTTCAGCAACTGAGTGGACCAGTCGAGCTCCGCAACTTACACCATAGGCTAGACTCCGTCGCATCACATCTTGGGGTCTGGCCAATCTCATTCCGCAGCCTCACATAAGCACTAAACCTGTCATAGCTCGTTTATAGCGTCACTGTTGGTCTTCGCGTCGAAAGACTTGAGCGAGAGGTGCGTTCTTCTCGCTTAATCTTCTTTATCACACTCTCAGAACCGTTAGGCTGCCGGATATATGGTGGCGGAAATGTATGGCTGACAAGATATATGTGTCTACGTGAGCTGACTTATTCAAGCAGACCCGAAGATCTGCTTCTGGTCGAAGTACCGCCTAATCCTGCAATATTCTATGGGAGAGACGAGCTGGTAGAATCGATCGTTCAGCTTCTCTGCCGCGACCAGACCTGTCGCATACCTTTGCTCGGACCCGGAGGAATCGGCAAAACCTCGGTGGCCGCCGCGGTTGTCAACAATGCGCGTGTCAAAGCAAAGTATGGGAGATACATCTTGTTCGTCAGCTGCGAAGGTCTCGTATCAGCAGAAGGCATCATCAACGCGCTCGCAGCCGCTCTGCACTTGCGCCACGATTCAAATATATTGCGGACAGTTCTTTCGTATTTGTCAGCACAACGCTGCATCCTTTTGGTCCTTGACAACCTCGAAACCGCTTGGGACTCTCCGGATCGCGTCAACGTGGAGCAGCTCCTAGCCAAGCTCGCCGCGCTCCCAGGTCTATCGCTGATTGTGACGATACGAGGCGCTGTTCGACCTGCAAGCATCAACTGGGCCGACACATGTGTCGCTCCATTGGCGCCTCTCTCTTTGGATGCATCCCGCGAGATGTGGCTCTCTATCGCTCGAAGCAGGGACGACAACCTGGACAAACTACTCGCTATGCTCGATGGATTGCCGCTAGCCGTATTCCTCATGGCCCATCAAGGACAGCTCATGAGCCCGACGGAGCTTCTGGAGGCGTACGAGGCGGAGAAGACAGCACTCCTGGAGACTCAGGCGGGAGGACGACTGACAAGCCTCGATGTGTCCATCCAAATTTCGATGAATTCTCACACGATGTCACAAAACCCGAAAGCGAAAGAGGTTCTCTCGGTTCTCTCTCTCCTGCCAGTGGGTATCCCGATTGCCACCCTACCACGCGTGTTGCGCTCAACGGCCAACACGAGAAAGAGTGCACTTGCGCTTTGCGCCGTCACCCTTGCCTTCAACGACAAAGGACGACTACGCGCACTCTCCCCAATCCGTGATTTCGTATTAGAACACTTTCCCCCAACGGGTGCCTCTCTCACCGAGACACGCGCGTACTTCAATGGGTTGACGATCGAAGCGGATAAGCTCGGGACGCCCCAGGCTAGACAAGCTATCACTCTCCTATCAACCGAATTTGGCAACATCAACTCGGTTCTTTTGCATTGTTGGAAGGATGCACAGTGTCAAAATGATGCCGACGCACTTGTTCTTGCGACAGACCGGCTATCAATATTCTCGTCCCATGCCAGATTCGGAGATTGTATACCATTGTTGAGTGAGGCGAAGAACCATTTGGAAGAAATGGACCATCGGAGAGGTGCTGCACGCTGCACGCAGACCATTGGACACACACTTGCACTCCGGGCTCAATACATGCAGGCCCTCCCGATGCTGGAGGAGGCAGAGGCGATGTTCGAAGTCATCGGTGACCGTGTCGGTGTGGCGCAATGCAAGCGTAGTACCGGCGACGTGCTGCACATGCTGGATCGGTACGACGAAGGGCTTGCAAAATTGGAGGAGGCCAAGGCGGAGTTCGATGACATGAGTGACCGGCAAGGCAGCGCTACTTGCCAGCGGAGCATCGCGAACGTTTTCCGCATGCAGAGTCGGTATGCGGAGGCCCTTGAGCAGCTGAAGAAAGCTCAGGCAGAGTTTGACGTCGACGATGATCGTCTCGGCGTCGCAACATGCATACTGGGCATCGGCAACCTTCTCACCATGCTCGCGCGGTACGACGAAGCACTCGCAAAGCTACAACACGCCAAGTCCGAGTTTGAGAGGGTCAATGCCCGTCACAACACAGCTGTTTGCGTGCGTGCCATGGGGGATGTTCTTCGCATTTTGGCTCGGTATGACGACGCAGTCGCCAAACTGGAGGAAGCACGGACAGAGTTCGAAGACTTGGGTGACCGCCCGAATGCTGCACACTGCACCCATAGTATTGGCAACATTCTGTATATGCAGGCTCGCTATGCCGACGCGCTCGCCAAAATGGAGGAAGCGAAGGCCGCTTTCGAAGCACTTGGCGACCGCTTAGGCAGAGCGCAATGTACACGGACCATCGGCGACGTTCTCTGTATGTTCGCTCGATACCGCGAAGCGCTAGAGAATCTCAGTCAAGCAAAGACCGACTTCCAGGCCATCGGTGACGTTCTCGGTGCCGCGAGATGCACGCGAAGTATCGGTGACATCCTTGCTCTGCTGGGTCGGTTTGACGAAGCACTCCCCAACATGGAGAGCGCCAAGACAGTGTTCGAAGCCATCGGCGACCGTAAGGGCGCAGGAAAATGCGCGCAGACCATCGGCAACCTGCTGGCGGCCGTGCGTAGGTATGACGCAGCCCTTGTGAACATGGAGCAAGCGAAGGCAACCTTTGAGGCGATCGGCGACCGGCTAGGCGCAGCAAATTGTACGCAAAGCATTGGCAACGTTTTCCGCGTGCAGGAACGGTATGATGAAGCGCTTGCCAAATTCGAGCAAACCACTGCCGAGTTCAAAGTTATCGGCAACCGCCTGGGCATAGCAAGATGTACGCAGGGAGTCGGCGATGTTCTATGCATGCTCGATCGACAGGACGAGGCACTTGTGAAACTGGAGGAGGCGAAGACGGAGTTCGAGATCATTGGGGATCGTCTGGGAGCAGCGCAATGCATGCGCAGCATGGGCAAAGTGCTGGCCCAGCTCGCTCGATATGGGGATGCTATTGTGATGCTAGAGCTGGCTAGAGCAGCGTCGGAAGCCATTGGCGACGGACCGGGGTATGCAGAGTGTCTCAGAATTCTAGCCCGCATGACCGGGTCGTAGGGGAATCACTAGGAAAGTACTCTCCTCTCGGTTTGAGCTATGTACGGTAGGTATATTGAGGAGTAATTTCCCACGCAGTTTGAAACTGCCTTAGCCCGTCGACCGATCTGTGTTACATAGTACTCCGATCTCATCATCAGGATGAACGAGGGCGGCACCCTTTCGCTCCAAACCCGAGGCCAGCGTCCTTCCGGGGTGAGTTGGTAAGCACGTTGAGCCAGAACGAAGTTAGCCAACAAGCTCCGATCGCATTGCAGGTGGTATTCGCACAGGACTAGCAGGAACTAACGAGTGGATTGGAGGATCCAGCAGCGGCAGCGCAGACAGCCCGCGGTGAACTTTCCGGGACGGTCGGGTCAGCATGATGTAGGAGGTAAACGGAACACGTCAACAAGCCCTTCTACAACCTCTGACCCTTCGCACGTGAAACTGATTTTAGAGATCTAATCTCGCCCGCGTTGCCCGCCGGTCCCGGAAGAATCTTTTGCCCGGAAGGGCAAGAGTGACATCAGCCAAGAAAGTCTAAATAGCGCCACGGACCCTGCCGAGGGATCTGTATTCAGGCTAAACGACCCTCCACACCTTTCGCGAAGCGCGCGGAATCCGAGGGAAAGCGGCGGGATTCTTGGGCATCTCGGACGCCGAGGAACAACAGAACAACAGGTCTAGGCGTTGTGGCCAACGCAGGTGGGGTAATGATACTCTGATTGTGAAAGATGAGCCGGGGCTCGATAGATAATGCAAGAAAAAGCCGTATGATGAGAGCATCCCAATAACGTAAGACCACAGCGAGCTGCAGCAGCCGCTTACTCCTTCACGTCCGAGTTGGAGAGCACCTTTCCGCTCACATCTGTGAGCGGCTCCAGGCCCTTCTTCTTCAGGTCGCCATTGATGGTATCGACATGGTTCATGAACTGTGCCTTGAGGTCGTCCCACATCTTTGGCTCGTGCTCGTGCAGCTTTCCAGAGCGCTTGATCGCATAGTCCGTAAGGGTGAACATCATGCTGCTCTCCATCATGAAGGCGATGCTGCCGTCGGAGATGTACTGCGGGGTGAGCTCCATCTCAGTCGCAGCCTTGAACTCCTCGTACGCCACTCCGTGGGGCGTGAAGCCGCACTCGTAGGAGGCGCCGCCCGGCTGGAAGGCGTCCGAGCGCCCGCCGTACTGCCCGTAGATCAGGCCCATAAACTCGGACGCGGCGTTCCGGTGGTAGTAGGGCGGGCGGTACGTCTCGTGCGCGACGTCCCAGCGGGGCGAGAAGATGAGGAAATCGGCGAGGGGCGTGCCGGGGACCTTGGACGGGGCGGTGAGGACGCAGAAGATGGACGGGTCGATGTGGTCCTTGGAGATGGAACCGACGTTGATGAACTTCTCCAGGGCGTACTTGCTCGGGACGTAGTTGCCGTGCCAGGCGACGACGTCGAAGGGCGTGTGCTCCTGCTTGCAGTTGAACAGCTTGCCGCACAGCTTGTACACGATGTCCCAGGGAGAGGGGTCGATGTCGAACGCCGCGACCGGGTGCTCAAAGTCGCGCGGGTTCGCGAGGCCGTTGGAGCCGAGCGGGCCGAGCTGGGGCAACTCGTAGTGCACGCCATACACCTCCTGGATGTCTGTGAATAGTCAGTCAGTATATGCTACGCCTGTCCTGCGCGGGTGCACTCACAGCCACGCGAAGGACCGTCCGGGAGCTTGACCTTGAACCTCAGGCCGCGCTGGATGATTGCAACTTCGCCCGGGCGGACCATGAGGTGACCCTGCTCGGTCTGGATATCGAGCCTCCCCTGCTCGGGAACGATGAGCAGGTCGCCGTCGTTGGACGCAAACGCGCGCCGCTCCATGTCCTTGTTCGCGGCATAGATGTGGATCGCCAGACCCTCCTTCAGCGTAGGATCACCATTCCCGGCGATGGTCTTTAACCCGTCGACAAAGTCCACCCCGTTGCCCTTGGGGATATCGAACGGCCTCCAGGCGAGCTGGGTGGCGGAAACGTGCACGTGCGGGTTGTTCGGGAGGAAGTTGCTCTCGAGGTCCGGGTTGTCAGGCAGGGCGGTGAACCCCTGATGCGCGACGGCCGGCCTGATGCGGTAGAACCAGGCGTACTGGTTCTGGTGCCGCGGGGCGACGAAGGATGTCGCGGTTATCTGCTCGGCGTACAGGTCGTACTTGACCTTCTGTGGCGAGTTCTGCGCGTGCGGGAGCGTCCCTGGGCTGCCGGCGGTTTCATAAGCGCCAGGACGCGCGTGGGGGAGCGTGAAAAACACTCACATTGCCTCGCTGGCGAACCGGTTTCCGAATCCAACCTGAATCACATGTCTTGTTCAGCACGCGAAGAAGCGGGAAAGGTCGCGAAAAAATAGGCGCACCTGGTACGTGTACGGGTCCTTGCTCGTGTTCCCATTGTCGCCGAGGACGGCGTACCCCCCGCGCTGGGTGTTGAGCTCGCGGCGGAATGTGCGGAGGGCGGGGAGGGCGGTGGGCGCGGTTGCGGTTGGACGCGCGAGCGCGAGGGGCCGTGCGAGGGATGAGGCGGCGCGGACTGCCGAGAGGCGGGCGAGGGCGCGGGCGTGCGCGGGGCGGCGGTACATTCTGGTTGAGCAGATGGGCCGGGGGCGGGTGTGTGTGCCTGTGCGTGGGCAGGCCCGTCACCCCGGCTTGCGTGCGCTTTATACACCCCCGCCCGGGGGAAACGCACACCCATTCCCCCCGTGATCGAGTGCTCGGAGGGGAGAGGGGGAAGAGCGTTCACCCAGGCAGGGCGAAATGGAGAACCGACCGCAGGCAACGGGCACTGTCAGCGCCTACCTCCCCCCCGCCCGCGTATACGTTTATGCGCGCCGGGCGGAGGGAATTCAAAGGGTCCCCCACACGCGGGGAACCCCCGCCGCGCGTTCGGTAAGGGCGTAATGCAGCGCAGGGGCGGAATATCTTACCCCCGCCCGCCCGGCTTGGGACTCAATTATTACGGGGGAGAGTGGGAATATCTGACCGAGTGCGGAGAGCGGGTCGGTGGGAGGATTTAGATTGATCGGGAAGCCTAGCCGCATTGCTTGGCTGCGGAGACTCGGGTGCGGGAGGAGCAGTTCGAGGCACACGTCGGACGTCCGTATGTTGACTTCCAGCCTGGGAAAGAAGTGAAGAATGCGACCTCGAACAGGCAGCAGACAGTCCTCCTGCTCGTCTTTCCTGCCATCCGCTTATACCTTGTCCAACCAACCCGTATTGCGGGGTATCACTTGCTTTCCTCCAGGCACACCGCTCACCCCAGAGGAGCGGCATCACACCACTCGCATCACCCACTTTCGCGAACCAACCAAGAAAAAAGGCCTCACACAGCCCAGAGCGACCAAGCTGTTGTTCTTTCAGCCTTGCGCCCAGTACGAAGACCCACTCTCCTGCCTTACGCGACCTCGAAGACATTGACAGGATTCTGATATTCGACCCCACAGCGCTTCCCCGCTCTAAATATACGATAAGAACAAGTGCGAGTTGCCTTTTCGGGCCTGGGACGCCCAGGCCTCCACCGTCCAGCAGCTCTTGGTGCTGTGGACAAATGGATCATCGACAGGCGATTGGGCGGTCCAGAGCGGCCAGGTGCGCTCGAAAAGACTTTGGGACAGCCCGGCGCGGCTCCCTCATCCCCAGCCATGCCCACTTCCAGCCTCAGCAGCGCTCAACCCTCCGGCGCCCTCCTGAGCCAGCACACCGGCAGTTTATACCACTCCATCGTGAAGTACTGCCTGCTGTCCTCCCACGCATCTTCAAGGTCCTGCGCGACGTACACGTCGTCCCATTGCGTGGACAGCCCGAGCTGGGAGAGGTGCAGCTCGGCGAGGTGCGTCGCGACGTCGTAGAATAGCGCGTCTGGGCCGAGGTTAGCGGTGGAAGGGAGGCAGGGAGGGAGAGGGGGCGTACTGGTCGCACCCAGGCCGTTGAAGAATGAGAAACGTGCCTTGGGCCCGGAGAGGATCGAGGGCAGGAGGGCGAAGAACTCCCTCAGGTCTACGCCTGCCTTAGCCTGCGTATTCCTTCCGCTAGAAGAAAGCACGGCGCACCATCATAGTCCTCTGAAAAGGTGTCAAAATAGATCACGTCCCACCTCTCCTCTCCACCCTTGAGCACGTCCTGCCACTTCCCCCTGCGGATGTCCACCCCGCGCTTGCTCCCCCAGCCCGTGGAGTCCATGTGCGCGAGCACGTCCGGGTGGGGCTCGATGATCGTGTGCTTTGAGGGAGAGAGGGACTGGAAGAGGGTGTCGATCTGCGTGCACGGGCTGGTTAGCAGGGGCGGAGAGTGGGCGAGGAGGGGACGCACGATACCCAGCCCGAAACCGACATTCAACACCCTCAGCCCGTCGCCTTCTTCCGGCGGCTCGGCCGCGCTCAGCAGCCTGGCCGTCTCCTCCACTGCGCCCTGCATCAGCACTTCGTCCCCGGGCGCAAAGCAGCAAACGCACTGATCCGTCGCTCCCAGCCCATCATCACCCCCACCTCTATATCGCGCCCATCCGCATCCTGCGCAGTCACGGCGCACACTTCCTGTCCCGAGGCGTCCTGCCGGTACACCAGGCGAGAGGCGAGGAAGGACTCGAGGTCGCCTGCCGGTGTCGGGTCCTCGACTTTGATCGCAGAGTGGGAGGCGAGCAGGTTGAGCAGCAGTTCTTCATCACAGATCAGCGTGAGGATCGCATGGCAGAGAGGAGAATGAACCTGAGCGCAATCCAGCGTCCCGAATCAGCTCATACGTGCTCGCATCATTCCGCGAGATGGCGATATCCCCCGCGGTGTTCCCCAACTTGTCCACTGCACATCCCCTCAACCCTCTTTCCCCTTCCAGACGGCGCACAACGCACCAGCATTCCATACCGCCCCTCCATCCAGCACGGCCCTGACCGCCTCCTCGCTCCCCCACTCAGCAGCATAGTGCAGCGCCCCCCATCCCGGGTCCGGGCTCTGGTACCACGCAGGCGCGCCGTCCGCCAGCGCAGCTTTCACCGCATCCAGGTCGTGGGCGAGTAGGGCGGAGTGCAGCGACGCGGCGGACTCGAGAAGCTCGGCGGGGAGGGCGTCGTCTGCGGTGTCGAGGACGAGCTCGTCCGCAGCGGACATCAGGTTTTGGCGACCGATTGAATTGCGCACTATGGGGACGCGGCACTCTCTGACCAGCTGGACGTCACGTGATAGCGACCGATCTTTCAAAGTTTGTCCTCAACGTAGCCGTGCATTATAATGTTTGTCAGCTCTGTTCTCATTGAATGAGCACATTAAGCTGTCCCATAGGCTGCTTGGCTTTGATCCATCTCCGCGCTCTGGCATAGGTTGAGGCAGATGCGGCATGCATGCACCTCGGGTGTGCTCGCCCCTTCCAAGCCATGAGGCGTCTCTGATTCTGTTGTTCTCCTGTTGCTCTGCGAAGGAGATGGAGCGCGGCCACATCCACCCGACGGCATTCCGCCCCACTTTCGAGTAGCTCGGGGAAGTCGTGGCTCGCGCTTGTGGGGTACTGTAGCCGATGCGAATCCCCATCACGAAAAGTATACCGCACGCGCGGCAGCGTACAAACCAATGTATAACAAGCCAACAAACGAGGTAGTCTAATATCGCGAACTAGCTCCGCAGTAGTCATTACAGCGGTATACATGGAGTGGTATGAGTGTTCGTGGGAGACTGTATAGAGATGAGACGTGTATGGTAGCAGTCAGATGGATTGGTCAGACATGTAGATCAGGACGGTAAGTCGGATGATAGATCAGCTGGATGCAGCACACAGCCAAAAGTCTAAAGAACTAGAAACGGGTCAAAGAATGTTGATAAGAGTGGGAGGAGACGTACACAATTGCGAATCGCAGACCGCCACCGCTTCCTGCTCCTGTGAGCCCGAGAACAATGCCACTTCTCGCTCGCTCGCGATCTCTACCAGCTCCCGCTCCACCCTCCCAAAGTCGAGGGTATGCTCGCAATCGAGGTAACCCTTCGTCCAGAGCAGGCAGATCGCCTTCCTCCACCAGGCGACGAATTTGTGCTCGGGTTGTGTCGTCTGGAGCTCGGGACCCTCAACGCGGATGGAGCCCATGTGTCGAAGGAGCTTGCGCCCGTTCACACCGTCAAGCGAGCCGATGCGGACTGCAGCAAGAAGGTTTCCCGTTTTCGTCGAGAGGTTGGCTTTGCGCTGGTGGTAAGATACTCCGTACTGCGTAGGGTGGTTGAGTGTCCCGCGGCAGAGGAATCCGGGTTTCCAGGGAACAGAGCGAGTGAAGTAGAGTGCGAAGCTATAGATCCCACGAAGCTCGCGGTAGATTAGGGTGTAGATCGAGCTCGGTTCCAAGTGAGGGATATCACGGGTCGGTTTTCGTGTGGTTGCGTGCGACGGATCGCTTTTGATGGAAGGTGGGAGGATCTCGGGTACGATGCTTCGATAACGCCATCTTTGTAAATGTCCTCGTGGAGGGGTTTGTAGAGCGCAAACAGGGCAAGCAGCGCCGCAACGACGTGCTCGAGACGGAGATCGACGAGTTCCTTTCCTAGGAAGCAAGATAAAGGGCGCTTCCGGACTGGTGGCGTATGGCGACTGAGAGGGAGAAGGGATATTTTGATGAAGGTCGACTCGTCCGCCGGGCCAAGGAGCATACATTGACGGAAACCCGCCAGGATTCGAGGGCAAGAAGGGTCCTCCTGGCACCAGCCTCGCCATCCCTCCGCGGGGACCTATGGGCAGGACATTGGGGAAAGCAAGATCAAGATGATCTGAGCGCCTATTTATGAGGAAGAGACGGTGGCCACGAAAGGGGTTACCGTTATTGAACGCAATGATGTGTGTGCACACGAGGCAGACGCGTGTTTTGCAAAGAACAGAAAGCGGCAGCTAAACGCGGGCGCCCGATGCACGCGTCCCTCGCGCGTAGGGCGTCAGCATACTGACCAAGTCCCTGCTTGTCCGGCATACACACGCCACTGCGCACCACCTTCCTCATTGTCCAGGCATAATACCCACTCCTCGTTCTTCCTCTTCTCCCTTGACGCCCATCAACTTCTACACCATGTCGGACATTTCCAGCATCCTCTTCGCGACAATGTCGCCCGACCTGCGCACCCGCATCGAGGCCGAGATCTCGCTCTCGAGCACATTCACCCATCCGCGTGCGCCCCCGTTTATTTCGCAATCCCGGCACACATCTCACCATTTGTAGAAACGGGTCTCATACTGGCACAGATATCCGTTTCCCCAGAAATGGATCTGAGCCTGCGTCAGTCCGCAGCTATTGCCCTGCGGAAGTATGTTCGGGAATATTGGGCACAGGGTTGGGACGGTTTCAAGGGACCAGCAGCGCCTCAAGAGGTGAGTGGTTGTACTGCTAAACGCATCTAGCTGGTCTGACAGAACGTGTCAGATACAAGAACAGATACGGCGGATTATCTTCAAAGGCCTGGCCGACCCGCTGCAGAAGGTACGCGCGCTCTGCGCGGCAGTCGTCTCCACATGCGCCAAGTACGACTTTCCCTCTCGCTGGCCTACCCTGCTCGATAACCTGCTCGCATACCTTTCATCTGGCGACCCCGCGCAGGTGCACGGGGCAATGACGGTGCTTAGCGAGCTGGTGCGGTCGGAGCTGAGCGAGGATCAGACGATTCCGATGCTGCAAAGGATGCTGCCTGTTCTGCTTCATGTCCTAGGTGCCGGGGAGGTAGTGCGTTTACAGCTGCCAGAGTCGGGGATATGCTTGCTCATTTATTTTCCTCCATTCAGCACTCCGGCCACACCCGCGCACGCGCAGTGAACGTCTTCTCAGAATGCCTACGCGCTCTCGAGATGCTCAAGTCCGAGTACCCGAAACAGATCAAGACCGCAACCGAACAAATCCTACCTACCTGGCTGAGCGCGTTCCAGCAGCTGCTGCAGTCGGACCCGACAACGGAGATCGATAAAGATGCAGGAGGGGACCTAGCCATGCGCTGTCAGATATTCATGGTGCGCATCATGCACGTACCAACCAAAACGACTCCTGAACGTGCCCGCGCAGACGCTCAGTACAGTCTGCTGGACCTTCCCGCGCTTCATTACCCCGTTCGCGCAAGACTTCTTCATGCTCGGCTTGTCCCACCTCCATTCCCTATACCCAAACTTCCATGACGAGTACCTGCTCTCCACCGGCACTGGGCTCGAGATCCCCGTCCCCGGCTTTCTGGACGACGACACTGTCGCCTGCGGGCCACAGCTCGCGAGCCCAATCCTCGACTTCATGTCCGGTCAGGTCAAGGTGCCCAGGATGAAGCAATGGTTCGAGGGCGTTGGCATCGGCGAGGTGATGGGCGTTGTTGTGAGGTGGATTCAGATGACGACCGACGACGAGGATGCGTGGATGGGCGATATCAACCTGTTCGTGAATGACGAGGATGACGAGGCGGATACGTATAGTATCAGGTTGAGCGGACTAGAACTGGTGGACGTGCGTCATCACTCACCATCGCACTTTTCAACTCGCTGACATGGCTGTAGGAACTGTTCGAGAACTTCCCCGTGCATACACCCCACGCATTAGCGGAGATTGTCCAAAGCTCCATTCATGCCGCGCAGGCGGACCAGGCCTCAGGGAAAGAGGAATGGTGCGCCAGTATCCTGTTTCACGGCTGGCCCGTCTGACGTCAGAGCAGGTGGAAGCCCATCGAAGCCGGTCTTGCCATTCTCGCCAACAAGCCCGCCGCGGATGCAATGATGATTGCTTTCGACGACAGCGTCATTCCCACAGACCAGATCCTCTGGCTTCTGCGGGATGTGTTGCCTGCGCTGTGCTCGAACGTCCAGGTTCCCTTCCTGCAGGGCAGGGCGCTCATCTTCGCCGGAAGGTACCACAAGCTGGCGGACGATGCCCTCGCACGAGACTATGTCAACGCGACGCTAAACGTGTTGGAATCCGAGGCTGTTCAGCCCGTTGCCAAGGTCTCAGCTGTCCGAGCCATTCAGACGTGAGCGCGCATATATGTCGGTATACATGTGCTAACTGTCGCGCAGTTACTCGTCCAACGCCAGCCTCACCCTGCCGTTCGCTGAGCGCATAACCGTCTGTCTCGCGCCGCTGCTCACGCAATCGACCGAGGACACACTGAGCCAGGTGCTCGAGACGCTCAATGCCGTTGTTAGCCTGGAGGGTGGCAAGTGGATGTCGGAGAGCCTCGCAGGGCAATTGGGGAGCGGGTTGCTGCACGTCCTAGATGAGAACGCGAAAGGTGCGTGACTTGTGCTATACATGCTGGCTCTTTCTAATCTGCGTTGCAGACATGATCTTCGTATCCGTTCTCTCCAACATGTTTGAGACGCTCGCCTCTTCGCCTTACTATGTCATCGTCGTTCGAGAGACTCTACCACGTCTGGCCCAGACCGCAGCAGACAATGCTGTGGAGAACCCCTCAATGTCGATTCCTGCCATCGATCTCATCACAAGCCTCATCCGCGGTTGCAAGCTACCGGATGGCCTTGGGCAGGGCTTTGTAGACATGGTTGTACCAGCGCTCACAACGTGTATATTGACTGCACAGGATAGGGACTTGGTCGGTGTCAGTGTTTGCGCTTCTCATGCGAGACCGATCACTTATATCTGCTTAGAGCGCCGTTGTCTGCCTGACACACATAGTCCGCAAGGACTGCAGACAGATCCTGAGTTACCACACCGTTCAGGGTCAGGCTGGTCTGCAGATTATGATACAGGTGCTGGCCCACGTCTTGCGACCTCAGGCATCTGAAGCTGGTGGTTTATGGATCGGCGACCTGGTCGTGCATCTTCTTCGCCGGGCTGGAGACGCACTGTCTCCTGTCCTGCCAGATCTGCTCATCTCTCTGCTAAACCGACTGCCGACTGTCAAAACTGCTCCATTCACCCAGAGTCTGGTAATCCCATTCGCATACATCTTGCAGTCACACCGTGACTTCGTCCTTGATCTGCTGGAGAAGACCCCCGTGCGCATGCCAGACGGGAGCGTTCAGAGTGGTCTCGAGGTACTACTGCACTCGTGGACAGAAAACTCTGAGGTATTCCAAGGACACTGGGCAAATCGAATTAGGTGAGCGTCTTGCTCCGTAGCCTTTGGCAGAGGTTCATAAGGCTGTCAGCGACCTCGGGCTTTGTCAGTTGTTCCTATCCGGCCGAGCCAGTGTGCTTTCACTTGCGTGCCAAGGCACTTTGATCATCAAGCCAGGGCAGGCGAACGTCATAATCACACGATCGAAATCGAAGCAGAGTGAGTTCATCAGAACTTTCGCAGAGAACCTATTTACACAACATCAGTGCCTATCGAATATACCTCAATTCCCTTCCCAGTCAAAGCGGTGAAGATCATTCTTGGCGACATTACTACGGACGCCGAGCCTGCCAGCGCTGGTATGAAGCTGGGCATACCAACCGGTCCGGAAGATGACGATGAGGACGTATGTACAGTCGTGTCTCCGTTGGCTATTCATCGCTGACTATCCTTAAAGGAGGATGACTGGGCCGACGAAGAGACGGTTTACCAAGAGCGCGTCAAGGATGAAGAGTTCGCGTTCTTGTCAGGTAAGCGTCGCCTTCAAGCAGATCTTCGTTTCCTCAGACTTTATTCAGAAAACTGGGACGACGAGGATGACTTTCCAGATGATGTGGATGACGAGGATCTCAAGGAAGACCCCGTCTCAAAAATGGACATGCAAGCGTATCTTTTCGCCTTCCTACGAGACTGCGCACAGAAGAATACGAACAATTTCGCACGTATTGTGGATGAGCTGAGTGTCGAGGAGCAAATGACGCTTCAGCGAGCTCTGCATGGTTAGCATTGATCTCTGATCTTTTACAAACCCCGGGATTGGTTGGCTATCACATTTAGGATATGCATTAGGTAATTCCTTCACGACGTAATGACAATGCCTGAACATCTACTCTCTGTACCTGTACTTCGGCTTGATCTTGGGCTTGAACGTGCCCTTGGCCTCTTTGGAATTGGGCCTGGGGGGGAACTTGACGTAGATCTCGCCTTTCACTGCACGAGGATCCAGTCCGAGTCGAGGAAGAAGGTTATCAAAACGTGCTGGGTCTATGCGTTCGAGGTATTTGAGAATCCTCGCACGCTCGTGAACCATCATCGTGATACTGCGACGGTTGTGGACGTCATTCATATGGGTTACCAGGTGGGTCCACAGATTGCGGATGCGCACGGTGAGAATGGCGGCTGGCTATCAAGTCAGCATCGATATCATGATCAAGCGGTCCTGTTGTCACGCACCCTGCACCTCCGGCCGACCCGTGTCCTCGTCACTCTCACCAAATGCACGAATGCATCTTCTCCTATTCTCGAAGCCGATACCAGCTGCGTTCGCGTTCCTGAGGTCCACAATCCTGCTCAAGATATTTCCATGCAGATGGCTCCGCATCAAGTTCGTCTTCAGTGTGGCTTCCATCTGAGACTCTGACCGTTCTCCGTGCACGAGTATCCCGGCCATTGCAGACATCTTCGGCAACGTGTCGAACAGCACGCGTTCCTCCGCCCCTCGGATGTCGAACTGGTAAAGCTCCGGGAGCTTTATCTCTTTCTCGTTGATTTCGGGGATGGGCTCGTCCTGGAGTGCTTTCTCGTCGACCAGAATGCGGGCGAGATCGCAGGCGAGCCATTGAGCATTCCCAGCGGGCGTGTTGGGGTGGCCGAGGACGGCGTGAGGGCCAGCAGAGCGCTGATGCTCGGCGCGCTTCAGCCGGAATTCGACATTTCGCTTCTTTTCTAATCGCGCCGCCTCATTCCTCGCAGACTCCAATGCGGGTCGGGACGTGTGAATGCTTGCGGAGAACGAAGGGAGAAGGAATTGAGGAAGAACGTGCGGTGAAGCCGAACTGCTCGCTGTTGTTATGACGCGTCAGAACGGCCCATAAAAGAATGAACATTATGCTTACCTCGTGCGCACGTCGTGGTTAGCGGTCTGAACATGCCGATAATGACAGCGACAACAATGGACCTCAAGCGGACTCGGGCGACAAGAAAGACGAAAGGGAGATTTGGGTGCAGCACGTGGTTCTGCCTCCGTGCTGGCCCTGAATCGGATCGCGGCGCGATGAGCGCAGCGGCGTCTATCTCGCGCGCTGGCACCGTGACTCTGAAGCAAAGGTGGCATTCATCTTGAACTTAATCACCAGTCTGCGGTCTACCTAGAATGTGGCTCATGCCCTGGAATGGACTGCCAGTGGCGGTATTGCATTGTGCTGAGGCATCGCATGATTGCGTGGAGTTGTTTTCGGGTTACCTCGCCTCAGGGACTCGGAGAACGGCAGTACGGGAAAGGGCGCTTGCACCGCCCTCATCGCCAGCACGTCATCAAAGCGGTCTGCAGTGCTCCTCAGGCGGTAGTCCATATCCGGTTATCGTGCTGCAAGTGCATAAGAACGTCGCTCGTCTTTGACTCCCTCATATTGCTCTCTTCCACGGACCATCCACTTCACTCCTAAGAAGTTGTCCCTAGCGCACTGTGTGCTTCTGCGGCTGCACCGTCCGCCTACCCTTCCTGTTTTCGCTGTAATGAATGCTATATCTGGGACGCCCAAGAGACAAAAATCCGGTCTCCGGGATCTGTTTGCGCAATGGAAAGCAGGGGCGAGCAGTATGTTGGAGCCAATGAAGGAGCGCCTTGTCGAAATCCCGAGCAGACTGGTCGGCATCCATGATGTAGGTCCTCTCCCATGCCCACGAGTCGTGTTTTCTGATTTCCGTTTGTTGTCAGCTGATCAAAGAGCAACGCGACGATATCCGGCAGCTTGGCGAAATGCTCGCACTAATCAACGAACAAATCCTGAGTCCGGGCCGCCTGTCGCCAAATTCGAACCTGGACGCACCGACTATGAAGCTATTGCAAGAGCTGATAAAGTACGCAATATCTGCCTCACCATAGGTCCTCTATACTGATCACCATCTCTCAGCGTAGCGGCAGATGCGGAGGAATTACTGGAAACCTTGCGCTCGCCTTCTAAACGGCTCAAACAACTAGATGAACCCGAAGAACTGGCCAACCTTGATAGAAGGCTGTCTTCACTAATGTTGCAGCTTTCGGTATGCGAGTTACACACAAATTCTATGTAGGGTGTCTGACATTCTTCTCAGCTACGCTATGGGGTTGGGAACGGTGTTCGCGTAGAGGGTATTGGTGTTCGTGTGGAGGAAATAGATGTTCGTGTGGGGGAAATAGGTGTCCGTATAGCCGTTTTGGAGCGTGAGGTGTGTGCCTGCCATCCCAGTATTTAGTGTCCCTGTCTCATCTGGCTTTAATAGGCTGCTGGTTCTCTGGCAGGACAAGTGTACGGTTTCATACAAGTGGGGCCTTGACGCATGCTGATTTGTACCTCACAGTCCAGAGGATCTGCTTCTCGCCGAGATACCCGCTGCGCCTGTCGTTTTCCACGGAAGAGACAATCTCGTGAAGTCCATTGTCGAACTCCTCTGCCGCAGCGAGACCTGCCGAATTCCTTTGCTCGGTCCTGGTGGGATTGGCAAGACGTCTGTCGCAGCCACTGTGATCAACGACAGGAGGGTCAAAGCCAAGTACGGCCAACGTATTCTGTTCGTCAGTTGCGAGGGGCTCGTCACCGCGGAAGGCATCCTCAACGCCCTAGCCGCTTCTTTGCACGCACCACCTGGTTCGGATGTTCGGAGTGCCGTCTTGGCCTGTCTATCCTCTCCAGGCTGCATTCTTCTCATCCTGGACAATCTCGAAACTGCGTGGGACTCTCCAGACAAGACCAGTGTGGAGCAACTTCTAAGGAAGCTCACCGAGCTCTCGTCTCTTTCTCTCCTCGTGACGATGCGAGGGGCGATTCGGCCGGCAGGTGTCGACTGGGCTGCAACATGTGCGGATCCAATTACCCCATTGTCTCTCGATGCCGCACGCCAGCTGTGGACGTCAATTGCTCGACATCATGACGAGAACTTAGACCGGCTTCTGAACCGTCTGGACGGCCTCCCGCTTGCAATCACTCTGATGGCCCATCAAGGGCAACTCGTGAGCCCGACAGACCTGCTCGAAGCATACGACTCCGAAAGGACGGCGCTCGTCGAAACCGATGGCGGGGGCCGACTGACGAGTCTGGATGTGTCTATCAGACTGTCCATCAACTGTCATACCATGTCGCAGAACCCAAATGCAGCGCAACTCCTCTCAGTGCTTTGCCTCCTTCCCGAAGGTGTCACCATATCGGACTTGCCAAAGATTCTTCCTACCGTGATGGGCATAAGGAAAAGTGCACTTGCGCTCATCGCCGTCGCTCTGGCGATTAACGTGAACGGACGACTGAGAGCGCTCGCGCCGATCCGCCACTTCGTCATGGAACATTTACCTCCAGGCAGCGTTCCCCTCGCGGAACTACGTGCGCACTATATGCTACTCGCGCATGAAGCGGAGAAACTTGGGACTGACCAGTCAATCAAAGCCATCACTTCGCTATCAGCTGATTTTGGAAACATCAACTCGGTGCTGCGTCATTGTTGGAAAGATGCTTCTGACCGCACAGATGTCGAAGCACTATGCATCGCAACGGACTGGCTGTCGACGTTTTCCCACCTCACGCTCTTCGGAGATTGTTTACCGCTTCTGGAAGATGCAAAGAAGGCACTGGAAAGCATGGGCAAGCACAGGGCGGTTGCCGCATATACTTTGGCGATTGGAAACTGGCTCTCCCGGACCCAATACATGCCGGCCCTCGAATTACTGCGGGACGCCAAGGCAAAGTTCGAGACCATTGGCAACCGGCTGGGTGCTGCACAATGCATGAAGAGCATTGGTGACACACTACGCATGCTCGATCGGTATGACGATGCGCTGTCGAATCTGGAGCAGGCCAAGGCGGAGTTCGAGAGCATCGGCGACCGGCTGGGTGCTGCATATTGCATGGAGAGCGTCGGCGACACGCTGTACATGCTCCATCGGAATGACGACGCGCTGTCGACTCTGGAGCAGGCAAAGGCGGAGTTTGAGACCATTGGTGACCGGCTGCGTGCTGCAGGCTGCCTGCAGAGCATCGGTAACACACTGCGCATGCTCCATCGGTATGACGACGCCCTGTCGAATCTGGAGCGGGCCAAGGCAGAGTTTGAGTCCATCGGTGACCGGCTAGGTGCTGCAGAATGCATACTGAGCATGGGTGAAACACTACGCATGCTCCATCGGTATGACGATGCCCTGTCGAATATGGAGCAGGCCAAGACGGAGTTCGAGACCCTGGGCACCCGACTGGGTGCGGCACAATGCATGGAGAGGATCGGCGACACACTGTACATGGTCGATCGGTATGACGATGCGCTGTCAAATCTGGAGCAGGCAAAGGCAGAATTCGAGACCATCGGCGACCGGCTAGGTGCTGCAGGCTGCATGCGGAGCATCGGTAGCACACTGCGCATGCTTGATCGGTATGACGATGCGCTGTCGAATCTGGAGCAGGCCAAAGCGGAGTTCGAGACCATCGGCGATCGGCTGGGTGCTGCAGGCTGCATGCAGAGCATCGGTAACACACTGCGCATGCTCCATCGGTATGACGACGCCCTGTCGAATCTGGAGCGGGCCAAGGCGGAGTCCGAGACCATCCGCGATCGGCCGGGTGCTGCCCGCTGCATGCAGAGCATCGGCTTGACACTGAGCATGCTCCATCGGTATGACGATGCGCTGTCAAATTTGGAGCAGGCAAAGGCGGAGTTCGAGACCATCGGCGATCGGCTGGGTGCTGCACGCTGCATGCAGAGCATCGGCGACACATTGCGCATGCTCCATCGGGATGACGATGTGCTATCGAATTTGGAGCAAGCCAAGGCAGAGTTCATGGCCGTCGGTGACCGGCGCGGTGTTGCACAATGCATGCGAAGCATCGGTAAGACACTTCGTAGGCTCCGTCGGTACGATGCAGCACTGCCGATGCTGGAGCAAGCCAAGGCGGAGTTCGACACCATCGGCGACCGGGTCGGAACTGCCGAATGCGGCATGTTGCTTGGATATCTCGCCATCGCTCAAGGCGATTCAGAAAGAGCCGAGGTTCTGTTAAAGCAAAGCTTGGCCATGTACGATGAAATGGGCATACTGCGTCGTGCAAAGCAGTGTCGCAGGAAGTTGGCCCAACTGCGATCCGGACAATCCTCATCCAGTAGGTGAACCTGGCAACCGCTGTCCACAAGAGAGGCGTGTCGGCATAGTGAGTTCGCGGCTGGGAAAGGAATGCGAGTAGGAGCGGCCACTACGAGGGGAACGCATATGGGCGTGTTGAGCTTGGTAGCTAGGTTTGCCATTACAAGAAGTGTACAGTACTTGTTGCCTTCAGCGTACGGGGGGGGTACTTCGTGACCGTGAGAAAGAAGCTTGATTGCCAAATATAGTTTGCACGTGCCGAGCTCGGCAGGCTTGCTCCACGAGCTCGTCCCTGAGTGCAATCCGACCGCGCCTCTCCACTCATTCTGCTGGCACACGAATTACTGTAGTGCGCAGTGAAGGTGAACGATGATCCCGGCGACCCTATCCCAAGCGGATGTATGTTTCATATGGTGCATTGAAAAAGTGCGATATCGGAGCGTTACATT
>KV417284.1:287854-349898 GCA_001630345.1 Calocera viscosa TUFC12733 | reverse complement strand
ACCCAGCTACTACTCCAACATGGTGGCAACTGCTCGTATGCTCCAATCAACTCCCGGCAGGTCGATGTCCTGGGCAAGGAAGAAAAGCGCGCTTGCACAATCATGACAAGTCTTGCAATGGACGGTACCCTTCTTCCATTCCAGTCCATCTGGAAAGGATGCACCAACCGCTCGCTGCCATTCCGCAATGACACGTCAAACCCAATCCTTCGAGAGGCTGTCCAGCAAGGCCATATCTTTACCTTGTCGCATTCCTCTACCTATTGGACAAATTTGCGCACCCTGCAAGTCTTCGTTACCAGCTTGCTTGCACCTTACTTCGAGACACAAAACAAGAAGAACAACTGCGAGTCCCATGCACCATGCCTATGGGTTATTGATGTCTATTCTGTACACCGAAGTGAAGAGTTCCGAAACTGGATGCACGACAGCTACCCATGGATTCTACTGCATTATATCCCAGCAAGCTGTACGGGTGTCTGGCAGCCTGCCGATGTTGGTCTCCAACGACGCCTCAAAACAAAGCTGCGTCAGTCTGCGCTCGCTGATGTTGCCGACGAGACGCTGGAACAGCTTCAGTCAGGCTGCGCACCCTCTGCTGTTATGCTCGACACATCCTTGCCCAGGCTGCGCAACCGCACGGTTGGTTGGCTCCTGCAAGCATATCGTCAACTCAACCAACCGGGCATTGTCCAGGATGCATGGCGTCTCTGCAACTCAGAGACCGACAGTGTCCGGTTCTCTTTTGAGTGCCTGGCAAGCGAAAGCATGCGAGAGCGTCTGCTTGCCCTTCCGCAGACTAACCTTGATCTCTTTCTTGAGATTCTCCCCCACCGAGCGCAAGCTGATCTGCCTGCAAGCTCGGCTGTTGTCCTTGAAGATGACATACCAGCCACAGATGTCGATGCAGCACTAGATGAGGAAGAAATACCGGGCGAAACAGATACACAAGAAGATTTGGTGGGCATTGTTCAGGATGCGCAGCCTGATGACACCGCACAGCAGGATGAGAGTCTCTCTCCTGCTCAGCCTAGCCGACCTCGTCGCCAGGCAGCTCAAAACCTCTTCAATAGCTCCTGGTGGCGAGAGAATGAGTAGATGCGCAGCCTTTAACTTTGGCATGGGCAGTTGAAATATCCTGTCGGAGAGCCGTTACATTTTTCATCTTGTACCCTGAAAAATTGCGACCGTTACACGTTACAATTTCATCTTCACTGCACACTACAGTACTCATTGTTCTCATCATGGTCGCCGACAACAGCGTGGGAGAGGGGGAAACGACGGCTTTGGTGTGCAAGATGGTGCCTATCAGCGGACGAGCCCAGCCACCCGAAAAGGGCGTGCAGAGGAACGGGTGCCAGAGGACGCATGAGAACGCGCGACGGGCTAAAGCTGGAAGGTTCAAGCCTGTGACTTAAGCGCTCCTCGTTCTGCCCCTGCCAAGGCACTTCCGGATTCCTCCATTACGTCATCACGGTTCTGTTAGGGGCTGTGCGGAGCCACCGCCCATCGGCGCGCCTTGCCCGACCGGCTGCGGCGCGCTTTCGGGATCGCGGGGACGCTTTGCCGGCAGCATCGGGATCAAACTTCACCACCACCCAGTACTGACCACAGATGTTGAGATTGAACAACAGGTCGCTTTATTGAACATCATGCTTAATTGATCAGCTACTTAGATGGCCATTGACCTCTGCGATCACATGCTATGGGCTCCCGCACTATTTGGCAACTGTGATCGGCTGTGCCCTGAGAAGCCGGGAGCTTCTGGGTGCACCGCCATCATCGCCAGAACATTAAGCGCCTGTGGTCATCTCCGGATCGACCAAATCCCGTTCAAGTTATCGTCGTGACTGCTCCATAAAGCCATCGCGGCTCCAGGCTGCATCCAACAGCTGCTCCTTTCATCGAACCGCCCTGGCGCGCTCTACCCTTCAAGTTCACCGGTCAGCGGCCAATTGAGCTGCCAGCCGTCGGACGCTACCTCCATAGTATCTTCAATGAGTACTGCAACGGGACCGTCCAATGGACAGCAATCAACTCTCCGGCATATACTTGCACGATGGAAAGCAGGGGTGAGCACCAAGCTGGATCCAATGAAGGAGCGCCTCGTGGAAACGACGAACAAAGTGATCGGGATCTACGATGTAAGTCGTCCCGCATATGCAGCCGTACTGTCTGATCCTCATTTGTTGTCAGCTCGTGCAGGAGCAGCGCAACGACATCCGTGAGCTTGGAGAGAAGCTGGCGTTAATCAATGGACACGTTCTGAGCCCGGGTCACCTCTCGCCAAACTCAGATGTAGATGAGCCGACCATGAAACTACTGCAAGAGCTGATCAGGTTCGGGCTCTTCTGCGCATGATAGAAAGTTCGTACTGATTGCCGGTTCTTAGCGCCGCTGCAGACGTGGACGCATTCCTGAAGAGCTTGCGGCCGCCTGCCAAACGGCGGCACAACTTCGACGAGTCGGAAGAGCTACCAAAGCACCATAAGAAGCTCGATTCCATCATATCGCAACTTGCGGTATGCCCTCCTTCTACAATCGACATCTTCCTCTCTCATGCTTTCTGTAGCTAAGCCATAGTGTGGGCACCGGTGCTCGTGTGGAAGGCATAGTTATTCGTGTTGATAGGCTGGAAAGGGAGGTGTGTTTCCTGACGTTGACATTCTGTCTCACTTCCTGATCGCATTGAGCAGGCCGCTGGTTCTCTTGCAGGACAAGTGTACGGTTTCGCACCACTGGTGCCTTGACGCAAGCTGATTTGTATCTCACAGTCCAGAGGATTTGCTTCTCGCCGAGATACCCCCTGCGCCTGTCGTCTTCCATGGAAGAGACGACCTCGTGGAATGTATCGTCCAACTCCTCTGCCGCAGCGAGCCCTGCCGAATTCCTCTGCTTGGTCCTGGCGGGATCGGCAAGACGTCCGTCGCAGCCACTGTGATCAATAACAGGAAAGTCAAAGCCAAGTACGGCCGACGCATTCTGTTCGTCGGTTGCGAGGGGCTCGTCACGGCGGAAGGTATCTTGAACGCCCTAGCCGCGTGCTTGCACGTACCCCCTGGTTCGGATGTTCGGCATGCCGTCTTGACCTGCCTACTCTCGCACGGCTGCATCCTTCTCGTCCTCGACAACATCGAAACCGCGTGGGACTCTCCAGACAGGGTTAACGTGGAACAACTGTTAGGCAAGCTCGCCGAACTATCGTATCTCTCACTCCTTGTCACGATGCGAGGAGCTGTTCGGCCGGCAGGTGTCGAATGGGCCGAAACATGTGCTGATCCCCTTACGCCTTTATCTCTCGTTGCCGCACGCCAGCTGTGGATATCCATCGCTCGGCATCATGACGGCAACGTAGACCGGCTTCTGAGTCGTCTGGACGGCCTCCCGCTTGCAATCACGCTTATGGCCCATCAAGGGCAACTCGCCAGCCCAACAGACCTGCTGGAAGCATACGATTCCGAAAAGACGGCACTCGTCGAAACCGATCGCGGGGGTCGACTGACGAGTCTAGATGTCTCTATCAGACTATCTATCAACTCTCATACCATGTCGCAAAACGCAAGTGCAGCGCAACTGCTCTCGGTCCTTTGTCTCCTTCCCGAAGGTGTCACCATATCGGACTTGCCAAAGGTTTTGCCTACGCTGAAGGGCGTGACGAAGGGCGTATTGACACTCGTCGCCGTCGCTCTGGCGGTGAACGTCAACGGACGACTGAGGGTACTCTCGCCTATCCGCGAATTCGTCATGGAGCATTTCCCTCCAGGCGGCATTACCCTCGGGGAATTACGTACTCACTATATGGGGGTCGCGGATGAAGCGGAGAAATTTGGGACCCATCAGTCGAGCGAAGCCATCGCTTTGCTATCAACTGAATTTGGCAACATCAACTCTGTGCTGCGTCATTGTTGGAAAGACTTTTCCTGCCGCGCAAATGTGGAGGCACTTCGCGTCGCAACGGACCAGCTCTCGACGTTTTCACACTTCACCCGCTTTGGAGACTGTTTACCGCTTCTAGAAAGTGCGAAGAAGGCATTGGAATGCATGGATCGCCACGGGGAGGCTGCTGCATATGCTTTGGCCATTGGAAACGTGCTCTCCCAGAACAAATACACGCCGGCCCTTGAAATATTGCGGGACGCCAAGACAAAGTTTGAGGTCATCGGCGACCGGCTAGGTGTGGCACAATGCACGTCGCGGATCGGTGATGTACTGCATATGCTTAACAGGTATGCGGAAGCGCTGTCGAATTTGCAGCAGGCCAAAACGGAGTTTGAGACCATCGGCGACCGGCTGGGTCCTGCACAATGCATGCAGAGCATCGGGCAAACACTGGGCATGCTCCATCGGTATGACGAAGCGCTGTCGAATCTGGAGCAGGCCAGGTCGGAATTCAAGACCATTGGCAATCGGCACGGTGCTGCACAATGTACGCAGAGCATCGGTATCACATTGCGCATGCTCAACAGGTACGACGACGCGCTGTTGAACCTGGAGCAGGCGAAGGCGGAGTTCGAGACCATCGGTGACCGGATGGGTGCTGCACAATGCGTGAAGAGCATCGGCGCCGCGCTAGGCATGCTCCATCGGTATGACGATGCGCTGGCGAATCTGGAGCAGGCCAAGGCGGAGTTCGAAACCATCGGCGACCGACTGGGTGCTGTACAATGCATGCAGGGCATCGGTAGCACACTGCCCATGCTCGATCGGTGCGATGATGCGCTGTCCAATCTAGAGCAGGCTAAGGCGGAGTTCGAGACCATAGGTGACCGGTTCGGAATTGCTGATTGTCACAGGTGTCTGGGCTATCTTGCCAGCGCGCAAGGCGATTTAGAACGAGCCAAGTTTCACTTTAGGCAAAGCTTAGCCATCTACGAGGAGATTGGCATCCCCAGTTTTACGGAGGAGTGTCGCGGAATGCTGGGGCAACTGCAGTCCCTGACGGCTTCATCCAATGTATGAACGTACTCAGCGGCTTTCTAGAGAACGGACGGGCCAGCCGGCAGGGAGGGATCTTGGATGGCAGGGCTCCTGTGAGTTGTGACATGGTTTTCATATGTAGTTGAAACCGGCAAGGAGGCTTGGAGAGAGCACTGGGAGGGAAATGTATGTAGGTGATTTGAGCTTAGGAGCTGGAGAGATTGTACTTTAAAGTTGCTTTTCGCGACCATAAGGAGAGCAGCTTTGATTGCCAAATATAGTCCGCGCTTGCCGAGCTCGGCAGGCCCAGTCCACCTCAACGACCCGCAGCAGGACCCTGACGCGCCAGCAGAACCCTAACCCCATACGAGGCTCTCCATTTCAATTCCTCTGTTGCGCAGCTGCTGGCACACGCCTGCTCACTCTCACTATGGCCGCCGACAACGGCGTGCGAGAGCGTAAAAGGGCGTCTTCGGCGTCCAAGACACCCACTAACCCAATAATCCTCAAAGAGCCTGCAGAGGCACTGGTGCCGGAGGGCGAACAAGTGCGCGCAGCTGGTTGAGATGTACTGGCGCGACAGGGTGACACTTGTACAGAAACCGACTTGGAAACGATCCGCTTTCCGCCGGAGATTACGATACATAATCTGGACTCTATTTGCTATCTCATTGACATTGTATATTGCACAATATGTACGTTGTCTGTCCCCATCGCCCTCCTGAAGTGCTGACACGCGTCAGTTTGGATATCTGAAGTCAAAGTCGGTCAGACGACCATCGAGGGTTGATGACCTGGCAAGCTGGGAGCCATATTTTCCGCCACCTGAGGAGGTGGTAACAACAGCAGATGTCGAGAAGCGGAACGCTATTGTAGCTGCATTCAAGGTGCGTCTCGTCTCCCTGCGCTCCTTGAACCTTCTGACCCCATGTGCGCAGAACGCGTGGGCAGCATATGAGGCAGACGCGTTCGGGTCGGACGAGTACCACCCCATCTCCCATACCGGGTCAAACCTATCTGCCGACGGCGGGATAGGGTACATGATCATCGATTCGCTGGACACGATGGTCCTAATGGGGCTGGAGGAGGAGTACGCGCGTGCACGGGAGTGGGTGGAGAGCGGGCTGAGCTTCGAGCGTGGCGGGAAGCAGAACGTGTTCGAGGTGCGTATGGATGGCTATGCCCAGTCGGCTGCGCTGACGGCGGAGAACAGGTGACGATCCGGGTGCTGGGCGGCCTGCTAAGCACATACGCGCTGAAGAACGACCCGTTGTACTTGCGTCGCGCGGAGGAGCTCGCTGCCCTCCTGTTACCGGCGTTCGACACGCCATCCGGTATCCCGCTCACCCTCATCGACCTGAAGGAGCGCAAGGGCCATGCGGATGTGGATAATTCGCGGCTCAGCGGGACGGCGGAGGCGACGACGCTGCAGTTGGAGTTCAAGTATCTTGCAGAACTCACGGGGGAGGAGGAGTGGTGGACTCTCGTGGAGAAGGTCATGGGTGTCGTGAAGCGGGCGATGAGGCAGAATGTAGTGCCGATATTCATTAGGTGAGTGGGTGAATATGCAGATAGGGACTGTGCTGATGGCGCCTGGGATGGACAGCCCGGACACTGGAGAGTTCCATATCTCCCAGGTTCGGCTAGGGTCGCGAGGCGACTCTTACTACGAGTATCTCTTGTGAGTCAGTTGCATATCTCAACAAGCCCTTATGCTCAAAGTACTGCAGAAAACAATATCTTCAAACAGTCCGTGCTACAATCTGCCCGAGGTCTATGTGATCTTATGCCTGTTGTAGGACCGCTCCGAGCCCGTATATCGGCAGATGTACGAAGCCGCGATGACAGAGATCGACCAGTTCTTGATACATAAGACTGTGAAGAGCAACCTCACGTTCACAGCGGAGATGCACCCATACCGGGGACCGAACGGGGAGTTGTACGTCGTCCAAGCTGTTCGCTGTCTTCTTCTAATCAGCGAGTGAACAGGAACTGGAGGTTGATGGCGAAGCAGGACCACCTGGCGTGCTTTCTCGCGGGGTCGCTTCTGCTGGGTGTGACAGAGGGGCAGCAGCCTGTGCCGCCCGACCCGAGCACGTGGACCACCGAGGACAAGCGGGACTGGAGGACCGGGGTGGAGCTCGTCAAGACATGTATGGCGACGCATGAGACTGCTACGTGCGTCATATATCTGTGGAAGCGGCGGGGATCAGATGCTCAAATGCTTGAACAGCGGGCTGGCTCCGGAGATTGCCATGTTCTACGACGTCAACCACCCCAAAGCGCAGGAAGCGGATTGGTATGTGAAGCACGGCAAGTGAGTACATACCTCCATGGCGATGAACACCATTGACACCAGCGGTAGGGACGGCTCAGCGATCCTGGACGGGCGGTACATCCTCCGCCCGGAGACGATTGAGTCACTTTTCCTCGCCTTCCGCCTAACAGGAGACCAGAGATATCGTGACTGGGGCTGGCAGATCTTCCAGTCGATCGAGCAGCACTGCCGGTTGCCGTCGGGCGCGTACGCGAGCGTGAAGGATGTGGAGACACTGCCGGTGGAGTGGGAGGATAAGATGGAGACGTTTATGATGAGCGAGACGCTCAAGTATCTGTTTTTGCTGTTTAGCGATGCGAGCATACTACCGTTGAACGGTGAGTGGTTTTCATGACGCTGTGGTGGAAAACGGCTGACGGCGGTGGTAGAGTGGGTATTCAACACCGAAGCGCACCCATTCCCGGTGTTCAGCCCATCGTTTAAGACGGGAATTGCATAACACCTAATGGAATCAGTGACCTATTCGAACTATCACGCCACGCCTGGCGGGGGCTTGTGAGGAAGAAGGAGCGGCATGGGAAAGAAGCGTTCTTGAGGACAGGCACGCAGATCGTTGACCGAGCACCATCCGAAGCTCTTTGATGACGGTATATCTGCAATCAGCAGACATGAATACAGCGAACATGCCAGGAATCCCTCAGAGAGTGTGCCTGACGCCAAGGCAGGCTAAAGCCCAAATTAGCGCCCAAAAATAGACGCGGGAGGATTACCTAAGCCCTACTCCCGGCCTCCCATGCGGGGTTTCCCACGTCCGCCATGCTCCTCCGCGCACCCGTCCGCGGAACCGACACACCCTCCCCATGTAAATGCGCTGCTTCCTAGGTGGCTCCGATTGCCGGAGGCATGTTATCTTCCGTTCAACTGTCAATCTCACCTCCGAACATTGTTGCCCATGAAGAGAAGTTCGTCACAATTCAATTTACTCAGGGATATGACCTCGTGTCTATGACCGTGATGCCTACAGGCCCCTCCAGCGCAATGCCTTCTCAAGGGCCACGTTTCCGCTCAACTTTACATCTCTCGAGCTGGATCCCACAAGCACCTGATAGCGTCCCACCTCCGCCCTCCATTCCGCATGCCTCTCGTCCCAATAGCGGAACGCGTCCCTGTCCAGCTGGAGGGTGACTGTCTTGCTTTCGTTCGGCTGGAGGAAGACTTTCGTGAACCCCTTGAGTTCTCGTACGACCTTGGGAATGGCGGGCGAGAGGTCTGAGATGTACACTTGGACGGCTTCAGCGCCAGCCAACTTGCCGGTGTTGCTGACGGTAATCGAAACGGAGAAAGCGCCTTTCTCGCTGACAGGGGAAAGAACGAGCGACGAGTAAGAGAAGGTTGTGTAGGACAGTCCATGCCCGAAGGCGAAGAGCGGTTCTACAGATGCCGCATCGAAATGCTTGTAACCCACGTAGATGCCTTCCGTGTAGTACACCTTGCCTGGCGTGGGCGTCGTGATCCCGAAGGATTCGTACGTGTTGCAGTCCTCCAGACGTTTACTGCGTATTTGTGTCAACACTGCCTTCCTCATGAGATAGCCTAAACTACGCACGGGAACGTGACGGCCAGCTTGCCGCTTGCGTTGACCTTCCCAAAAAGGACGTCCGCGAGTCCGTTCCCCAGCTCGTTGCCGCCATAGAACGCCTGCACTACGGCAGGCGCCTGGTCAATCCACGGCATCGATACGGGTGTTCCAGACTGGTTGACAACCACCGTGTTGGGATTTGCAGCAAGCACAGAGGAGACGAGAGTGTTGATGCTGCCCGGTAGGCTGGGGGTGCGGTTAGGATAACGAGGTGCATAGAGACTAGAGGGTCGACTTACTCGATCGTCTTCCGATCAAAGCCTTCCGATTCCCAGTCCTGATTCAGTCCGACCACGACGATTGCCACTGTACATCTATGAATATCTGCTTGCATTCCGGGCCGGTGCGACTTACCATCCGAAGCTTTGGCGACCTCAATAGCCTCCTTGATCGCAGCCTCCTCTTTGAGGAACGGGATCGCGCCCAGCTTAAGGGCACCCGCGAAGGTGAAAGGCCCATCTCTCCCCTTCTCACCGCTCACATGCATCCTTACCTCGACTTTGTACTCCTTCCCTTCCTCAAGATGCGGCACCATCTTCCGCTGCTCGAGCGAGCCTTTGCCGAAGAACGTCTCGCTCGGCACGTACGACTTGTTGTTGTCGATCAACAATTCGCCCTCTAGGAATACGGTGGCCTCGCCCCCTGAAGTGACGCCGAATATCCAAGGGCCGGAAACGGTGGGTGTGAAGGTTGACGTGACTCGGATGTAAGGAGTTTGCCCGACGATGTCTGTTGGGAAACCATCGATAAGCATGAAACTTGCAGACTGGCCTGTTCGTTAGTTCACAGTTGGGAGGTGCAGAAGGATCTGCCCACTTTGGTTATCGTATCCCAGTCCGGCTTCGCGCCAACCTCTCCCGCTTTGTCGAACCACCGTCCGCTCTCGGGCTGTCCATGCCAAGCCCTCGCAGCCTTCTCCTCGTTAAAGAACTCCATCTTGAGTCCCTCCTTCGCGAGGTACGGATCGATCGTCGGAACGAACCTGTATGCAGCCGCGCCCATCGCATACGTCACCTGTGCACCCACGCTGTCCGCCACAGCGCGGATACCCTGCAGCGGCGAGACCCGGTACGAGGCGTTGACCTCGGCGCTCCCGCCGCCCGAGATCTGCGCAGTGAACGCGTTCGGGCCGATCACAGCGATCTTCTGCCCCTTTGTAGGCGTGAGAGGGAGAAGAGAAGCAGAGTTCTTGAGCAGCACGATCGAAGAAGAGGCGGCTTTGCGCAAGAGAGCGCGCAGCTCGGGCGTGTCGACGGACTTTTCGGGTGCAGAGAAGGGGATGCCCGAGCGCACAGCGTAGTTATGCAGGTTGAGTACCTGTACTACAGTGAGCATGTATCAGGACCGTCAATATACGCATTAGGCGTACGTTCTTAACCCGCTCATCAATATCCTCTTCAGTCAGCTTCCCCGCCTGCAGCACCCTGTATACCGCCGCTCCGCGCATGACGCCCGGCCCGGGCATCTCCACATCCAGCCCAGCCTTGATGCTCTGCTCAACGGAGTACACGCCCGTCCAGTCGCTCATCACGAGCCCGTCCCAACCCCACTCCTTCCTGAGGATATCGTCCAGCAGGTACTTGTTCTCGCTGGCGTGCACCCCGTTCACGACGTTATACGAGGTCATGACTGCTCTGGGCGAGGCGTGCTTGACGATGAGACGGAAGGGCTCGAGGTAGACCTCACGCAGTGCGCGCTCCTGCACGATGCTGTCGGATGAGAAGCGCTCGAACTCTTGGTCATTCGCAACCTGCACGCCAACTATCAGCTGCCATTCGTCCCGACGGACTTGGCAGACGCACGAAATGCTTCATCGTAGCGGCAACACCCTTCTCCTGCAGCCCGTTCACATAGCTCGCTGCAATGAGCCCATTAAGCACCGGGTCCTCCGAAAAGCTTTCAAACCCGCGCCCGCCGAGCGGGTTGCGCAGCGTGTTGACGGTCGGGCCAAGCAGGACATGTGCTCCCTTAGCACGGGCTTCATCGGCGAGCGCCTGGCCAACTGCGCGGGCGAGGTCAATGTCGAATGAGGAGCCGAGGCCCGTGGAGCAGGGAAAGCACGAGGCCGGCGTGCCGTTGAAGACTGGTCGCGATCGATTGGCAAATGTGTGAACGGATTGATAGAGACGTACATTGACAGCCTCGTACGCCATTCGGTCCATCCGAGACGCGAACACTGCCAATGCCGGCATGGGGAAGCCCTACGAAATGCCAGACGTCTGCACCTGATATGAGCTGGACCTTGTCATGTAATGACAGGCTGGCGATCGTCTGCTCGACGTCGAGCTCCTTGTATGCGAGCATTGTTGTAACTCAATAACGTTCAAGGTAGTATGGATGGCTGGTGGAGGGAGAGAACAGCTTGTCCCTCCAGTCTCCACCCTCTGAGCATATAAGCCATGGCAGCAGATGCAGGACTATCTTCGGGAATAGTGCATTCCCAGAACGAGGAGGTTACCCGCGTGAGAGTGAGCTCATCAGGACGTGATGCCGAGTCAGGGTCCGAGCTTTCCTCGGCCCGACTCCTCGGCACCCACAGCAACAGCTTCATCCCATAACATCGGCAACTATTGAGGCGCTCCCAACATGGATTTGGGTAAGCAGAGCTAATTTCATGCCAGCAGCTTGCCATAAACCCGGGAGAGAAGACCATGCCTGGCCCAGCAGGTAATGTGGTGACCGAGAAGAGTTGGAATGTGCTGACTAAAATGTGATGATCAATGAGTCCCGGTGATCACCATGATGATGAGGCTCTTGTATATTGCTTTGAACGCATCCAATACAAATGCTGACGTAGATATTACGGAAATGTGTATCGATACTACCATCTATATCGGGATAAACACATTCGACAGGAAGCGCGGTAGCTCCTAAGCTCGGGTGGAGCTATTCGGCTGAGGGACACCTTCCAAGTCCGGCAGATGGACAGCGCCCAGCCAAGCGAGGACGATTTCGACTCTCGGGCCATGGAGGGGGATGTTGATCAGTCCTTTCTTTTTCTCCACCCGCGCTGCGCGGTCTGCACGTTCCTTCTCTGCTTTCCGCCTTTGACGTGCGAGAACAGGGGCGAGCAACATCCGCGCGGCATCCAGGTGCTCCGCGAGGGTTGTCGCACTGGCTGCGGGGCTGGACGTCGCTGGCTCGTCATATGTGTAAGAGACACCTTTGCCTTTGTGGCTGGAAGAGGGTGGGGCTGTGGATACCGATACCGGGGTATCACTCCTGGACGAAGGCAGGGATGACGTCGACATCATCGTCGATGCAGGGGCGGATGCCGCAGCCGCGGAAGTGCTGGATGAGGCGTCCGACGGCGACGGTATTGTGCCGCTGCTCTCAGCGTCCGTAGAGGCTAGGATGGTGATGACAGGCGGTGGGGGTGCCTCGATCGCCAGCCGTCTGACGGACAAGCTGTGCGGCATCGTTCCGAGCCTCCAGCCTCCAGCGAGCCGCTCGAGAACCTCGATGAACTCTGCTTGTGCCATGCTGCGAGCAGGGAGGAAGATCGGGTATCCCTCTAGGCCATCCACCAGCATCGCGGTTCTCTGGAACGCAGAGAGCAGGCCGGCGAAATCGCCCAGCAGGAGGTGGCAGATAAGGATGCTGAAATGCGACTCGACGAGGAGAGGGTGATACGTCGTGAACGCCGCCGGTCCATCAGGGAAAGGCAGCGGCGGAGGCGCCGGATTCGTCTGCGGTGATGCCTGGTGTGCCGCCAGTTGTGCCTGTCGCTCCTGCTGCTGCCCAGGCCGCTGGGACTCGGAGAGCAAAAAGGCAGCCTCGACGCGCTCCGCGAGGTTGCCAGGGAAGCTCGCACCTGTCTCGAGGGTGTCAAAGTGCGCGAGGAAGCGCTCATGGTCCCGCAAGCTTTTCTTGATGAGCGCGAATATGGACGCGCGGAAGTCCGAGTCGCCTAGCCTCGCCCGGTAGGCGCGAAGCTTCGATCCTTCCTTGGCTCCGAGCGGGCCATCCGGATTGCCCATCTCCGTACCGCCGTATTTGCCGTGCTCGAGGTAGCATAGCCTGAGCTCGGGCAGGTCGGGAGATGTCGGCTTCCGAACACCTTCCAGGTTGAGGCACGCTTGTTCGATCTGGAAGACCGCATGTTGCAAGTAGGCGGCACCACGCAGAAAGAGACATTGCGCCTCGAGCGGGCTGGGCGGATCTACCGAGCCAGACCGGGGAGAATCGCTGTTGACGCTCGGCTCGTCATCGTCGGCGTTCCCATTCGCAGAGAAAGAGTGCCGATGATCGTGCTCTCTTCCGCCCTTCCGGGCTTTCTTCCCGCCTTTGCCCTTCGCACCTGTTCGGTTCGGCTTCTTCTCCGCTTCTGCGTCGTGCGCGTGCCGAGCTTTCCGAAGCTGAATAGACTGTTTGATCGCGTGCGTGAAGTCACGACATGCTAAAGAGAACTCGTCCCGGAAACACCGGACAATGCCGCGCGTGCGGTAGTACTCGAGGTGCAGTGGGTTGCTGGCGATCAGATCGTCCAGCACGGTTGTGGGCGTTGATTCGGCCAGTTGTCTAGCGACTATGTTCAACGAGGGCCTGTCCATACGCATAGCGACACTTACCTGGAAGGAATCTTTTCATGGAAGAAATGCACGTATTTCGCGTCGGCATTATTCGGTTCTACGCGGGATGAGCGTGGCACGATATTAAAAATGGCATCAACTCACCTTGTCTCAACACCCTCTGCGCAACATCATCCAGCGCACTCGCGCCCTGCATGACCATCACGCTGGCAGCGATCTCGTCCGCCCTGTACGCCTGCGCGAGCCTCTGCACGGCAAGCGCCCTGAGCCTATGTGTGCGCATAGCACTCATCCCGTCCCTCCCCCGTCCCCCCTCGTTTCCGAGCGGGTTCAACCCCAACGTCTGCGCAGCGTTCCACGCGCTCTGGTTCGCGTGGCTCGGCATGCTCGCCAGGCTAGCAGCCGAGAGGCCAGAGGCGGCGCGCACGGCTAAGTCCGAGGCTTCGTCGATTAGCCGCCGGATTTGGGTGACGGAGCGGAAGACGCCCGGGTCGATGGGAGGGGGTGTGGGCTTGCCGGAGGTGAAGGGCGAGAGTGGGTAGTCCAGCGCGCTCGTGCTGGAGGAGTCGAACTTGGCTAGCGCGGTCGTGTCGCTGCTGTTGGAGGAGTGGGTGCTGCGGGAGTGTGCGGGCGGGGGTGGAAGCTGCGCGTGGAGCGCAGAGCGCCGCGAGCGCGGTGGAGCGGAGCCGTTCGGGGAAGAAGGAGGAGAAGTGTTCACGTCGACGTTGAGCGCGAGGAGAGACTCGAGCAGCTCGACAGGAAGTTGTAGCCATGGGCCCTGTGCAGTGGTCAGTATCCCTCATCATGCACCGCAAGCATACCAGTCAACATACGTGATACGAACTAATATACCGCCAATGCTTGTTCCTGCTGATACAAAGCACCGGCGCCTCCGGCTCCTTCTCGCTCTTCTTCGCGCCATTCGCCATGCCCGCCTCCCCACTCCCATTCACCGCGTCCTTCTTCTTCCTCGACTTCTTCTTTTTCTTCTTCTTGGTGCCTCCAGCTGCAGGGGAGAGTGGCTCCTCGCCCTCCACCACGCCTTCGGGCGAGTCGCCAGCGTCCGACTCGGGCTCGTCGTCCACCGTCGTCGGCGAGCTGGAGGACGTCGCTCGCCCGTTCACATGAGGCGGGATGTTGATCGACGGCCCGAGGCTCGGCGCTAGCGGGGCAGCAGTTGATGCGGCTGCGGCCATTATTTGAGGAGTAGACTAAGCGTGTAGATTGCGTGAACTATATCAGAAGATAGTCCGTCGCCAGGGTCCGGCCGGAGCAAATCTTCGGAAAGAGCCGAGGTGTCGCGGTCGAAATCGAGATGGACGACGCGCGAAAAAGCCCGGTATTGTAATCTGTATGCCTCTATAATCACCAGCAGAGCATAGAATGGCCGACGAGACGCGTTTTCAATGTGCAACGGAGCGCCGTCGTTGTGTTGTGAACGCTGCGAGCGGCTGTCGAGCGCGGATTGGACGCAGAAATGAGACGCTCGCCGCGGTGGCTGTACGCTCAGATTCAATAACGGACGCCACAGGGAACGGTGAGCACATCGATGGATTCACCAATGATCCGCGCATGACACCGGCATTTCCCGGATAAGGCAACAATATAGCCCGACATGTTCAACAACAGCTTGTGCAGGCACTCTAGCCATACCCAGAAATACATTAGACCGAACAATAAAGAAGGGATCCTTTTTACACTTGTACCGTCCTCGTAGTTACTCATACACATCACATCATCCGAGAGCGCACCCGCGAGGCACCGTTTAGACAACAAAAATCACCAGTCGATCGAACCATAATAGCAGCAGCAGTGAGCAGTAGAGTTACACATTTCCTTTTCAGCGTCCGCGACGCCGCATTTTCGTGTCCGCTGACCAGGCAGGGCATCCGATCATTCCCTCCACAACCGCAACCGCGACCCGCACGCACCTCGCTCGTCATGAACCACCCATCCCCACAGACTGACCCATCCCCTCGCCGCCAAGCAGGCTCAGCAGCTGCGCCTGTGCGTCGTCCTCCCCGCTCCCCAGTCCATTCCCGACCCCGCTCAGATCGCCAGAGACAGAGACGCCGCTCACGTCCACGCCGTTGCCGAGTGAGTTTGCCATGGAGCTGTTGCCCGTCGCGTCCTCTGGAGAGTTGGACGGCAGCTCGTTCGGCTCTATCTGCGCGCGATGCCGTTTATAGTAGATTGCCCACGATAGTGCAGAATGCCGTGGATGCTGCACAGACTGATTAGCAACACATCGCACAAGGCGAATATATGCACGCACCATATCCGCGAATCCCTGCCAGAACTTAGCCGTCGTCTTGCCCTGCCCCACCACCCTCAGATAAGCGATCATGTCCGATTTATCCTCTTCATTGAATGGGATCGCCGTCGCTCGCTTCGACTTCTGCTTGTTTTCCTCGTCCATGTCGTCGTCCAGCTCCTCGGCCTGGTACCCCGCCTGCGGCGGATGACCGAAGATGGCGACGTGCTGCTGGACAGCGAGGCTCTCGGACTCGCGGGGCCGCTTGCGGGAGATGATGTTGCTCGAACTTTGTGGGAGAGACATGGGCGGCCGGACGTTCGTAGAAGAAGGAGGATCGAATCGCAGGATGCTTTGATAGGTGGAGGGAAGGGACGCGGCCGCGTTGGCGGACGCCATGATGTCGGCAGATGAGATCGGAATGGGGCCATTCGGGATAGAAGGTGGTTGTGGTGCGTTCGTGATGGTATTAGACTTGGATTTGCGACTTTTGGTTGGTCTCCCGGTTGATGGGCCGGATGTGCCATTCGCAGCACCATTTGGAGCACCATTTCCATCGCCGTTTCCAACCCCATTCGGGTTCGTCAAGGAGCTGGTGAAAATGCTTGCTCCTCCATCCTCTGCGGTGAGGCCATTGAGATGTTCTGGTCGGAACAAGCCCGCGGCTTTGGAGAGTCGTTCCCTGATCGGCGCGACCTGCTCGTCGATCGCATTCACTGCGTCCCTGTTTACGTCCACGATAAACTGATGGTGTGCGCGGCGATGCAGGAGTTCGCTCATTGTGTTCCTGTCCGCCTGCAGCTGGGCGATGACGTGCGCGAGTTCGAGCCCCATGCGCTCAACGTCCGGATCGGGCTGCAGCGGAGGCTGCATGGTGGTCGTGTTGTTGGTTGATGTTGTTGTTGCGGACGTTGATGCCGGCGCGGAGGCAGACGGCTGAGACGTGCGCCCTGGGTGCCGCGCCGGCCGGGAGGGCTGCTGCTGTTGCTGCTGGGCGGGCTGGGCGTGGTGGGAAGGCGGCTGCATCATCGTGTACTGCGACTGGAGGGCGGCGGGCAGGTGCAGCGGCGGCTGTTGAGTCCAGTGGGTGCCATTAATGTCCTGCGGGGCATGCGGGTGCGGCGCGGTGGGAGAGGCGGAGGGCGGCTGGCCGTGCGCGTGCGCATGGGCGTGGCCGTTGTGCTGTCCGCTGCCGGTGAGGTCGAGCGACACGCCGACGCGTAGGTGCTGCTGGTCGTTGCCGATGCCGCCGTCGTGCACCCCCGCGCCCACGCCTCCCACCGTCAGCCCATGTCGGGCAGACCCGTCGCTCAACGAGTGGTCTGGTGGACCCATCAGATGCTCGTTCGTCCCGACCGATGCTTGAGCTCGAGCGAGGGATTGCTCATCCGTCATAGTCTGACAATAAATCACTGCTGGATCGCGTGTCAGTTAGCGTGCTCGCTGTCGGAAATGCGCTTCGGGTCGGCATACAAGTCGAGCTCACTGTTCCCGGGTCTTGCCTTGCCCTGCTGGGGTGATGGTCTCGACAGCTGAAGGCCAGTCAATCTCCACAGCCACATACATCTGGCCCCGCATGTCTCACCAACCCCAACGTTGTTGTTTCTTGGTCGTGCGCTCGGCCAGAGAGCCGTTCAAGATAGATTACGCAGGAAGGTATACTTGTCCTGAATCAAAGCAACTACGAGAGCGGGTTGTGTGCACTACATGAGATACATGGTTCAGGACGGGTGACTTTCTGGATGCGTGCTCTCTGGTCCATTTAAGTACGGTGCTCTGTAGACCAAAGTCCAAAAGTAGAGATGGAGCATGGTTATGATAGGCCATGTTCCCACCTCTGTCTGGCCATTATGTAAATGTCGAGTAACTGTTGAGTACGTGCTTCACGTGCGACCCCCAGCTTATCGAGATGGGCCACGAAATCGTGGAGCCCGTGTACGCGACGGACATCATCACGAGGTGGTGAGTGGGAAATAGAGCAAGTTGTTAGCATGTGTACTTCTCTCTGCAATGAATTGTGGTTATTGTATATTCCATGAATGTTGCGTCCCGTATTCTGCCACGGCTTCAGGAAGCAGGCCGATGCGGTAAGAACCGAGAGACACAGCCACGGTTCCGTTTCTGACCAGCCTTCTGCTCAGGACGACCACACTTCTCCACCGCCCCGCATGACGACCGCACCAGACAACAGCGGCAAGGCCAAGCACACGCTTGTACCTCCTGTGCCGTACAAGCCGCCACCGAAAGAAGGAGAAGAGCTGCCGGAGGAGGAGGAAGAGTTCGATGATGCGGAGGAGGACGTCGTGCGTCGCTCGCACTGCGCGTGTGAAGTGGGGCTGATACTTCCGCAGGAGCATGTAAACGGGGAGGTTGAGGGGGATGGATTTGATGAGGATGAGCAGGAGGAGGAAGAGGTCGATGAGGAGGTGATTGCGTTGCACGCTGCTTGAGCGAGGCTGACCCAAATACGCGTAGGGCCCCGGGCTCGCAGCTCTCTACAACGATGTACGCGTTTTATATACTATAGAGTGCACCCTGGCACTGAAAACACATGCAGGACCTGGACGAAGATGAAGACGACGAAGACGACGCGTTTGTGCCCGAGGATGATGAGGACGACGAGGATGACGATGAGGACGAGGACGATGGGCCGGTTGCTGGCACCTCGGCCTCCGGTGCGAAGCGTCCAAGAGATGAGGATGAGGCAGATGCGGGCGACGAGAAGAAGAGGGCCAAGACTGCTTGAAATGAAACGCAGCGAACTGGGTGTGTAAATGCGGTTGCTGGACCGCGACTGTTGGAAAGAATCGGCGTACTTTAGTAGGCCGCCGGCGTGGCGCATTGAACTAGTGTCACATGTTGTATTTATTATTTCGTTATCCCCTTCAAGGCACAATAATTGTCTTCTTCCACTCCTCGCCCTCCAATGTCCACTTCGTCCTCCGGTTAGGGACGACCTTGAGCTCCAAGTACTCCACCGCGTTCGGCTCGATGACCAGCAGGGCGAAGTTGCTCAGCGCCAGCTTGGTCTGCTCCCTCTCCTCATCCGTTCTCTCCTCACCCGGCACGGGGATCTTCTCCGGCCACTCCTTGCCCACGTCATAGTCGTCAATAGGCGTACCCGGCACGGGACGGCAGAACGACGCGCGCAGGGCCCCGCCCATCTTCGTCTTGTACGTCTTGAACCGCTCGTCTTCCCAGCTGAAGTCTGGGGACGGGGCGAGTCGCGAAGCTGGGAAGGACGAGGCAAGCGGGTGGGAAGGCGTTGGCAGTATATGCGCTACGCCCGTGATGCGGAACTGCACCATGGGGTCGCTGAACCACCAGGAGAGCTCGACCTTGTCGGAGGAACCAGTGACCTGCTTCACTTTGGGAGTACGGACTGGCCGGGCCGTCAATTCGCTGCAACGGAGGACGGAAGAGCTCACCATCGGTAGTAGTGATCATGAGTGGCAGCCACGGCTTGGCCAGCATCATCGACCGTTGAATAACGGACCGTACTCGTGGTTGGTCACCTTCAACGGTAGCGAGCGTAGAGGCTGCGAATCCTGATTGAGCACACAAGACCACTATCTCGGCGCATATAGCGTACCCACGCCTGCATTTTCCTTCGTCGTCTGATCTAGAATGGTCTTCCAAGCTGGCTCCTGTGAGTTGGGCATCGCTGATAGCTGGCGGGAGATATGAGAGAGGCGACGACTAACGCTGGTGGTCTGGAGGGAGGAGAGCATATGACGTTACCACTGCTTGCAGCATTCGGGATCGCTGATCCCTAATTGGCACTGACAGCGAAGCACGCGCTTTTCCGCGCGCCTCACGCACTGGAGAAGCGCAAACAGTACTTTCGTAAATTAGAAACTGGGTGTTGATACATCGCACGCGTAATACGCCCCAATACACACCCAAAGGGGTAGAAAGATAGGCCGGGACACGGAGAAAAATGAAACCAAGGGATTATGAGTCGTCCGTCATGATGGCTAGGAACTCCTGCTCATTGATTTCCCCGTCCTGGTCAAGGTCAAACTCTTCGATCATCGCTTGTCTATCCAAATATGTGAGTGTGTAACGTGGATTGGTGCAGAATAGAGGCGTACAGCTCATCGTCGTCGAGGTTCTCGCCCAGCTCCTTGGCCACTCTCCGCAAGTTTCGTAAACTGATCTTTCCCGTGCCGTCATCGTCAAACAGCTTGAATGCTCGTCGTATCTCGTCTAACGGGTCGCGTGCCAGAATGCGCTCGGTCACTACAACGAATCAATACCCCGGTCGGCGGCACATGAATAACAAATGACACTCACTGACTCGCACGAAATCTTCGTATCGCATGGCCCCACTCCCATCCGAATCATTATCTCTCAGTATCTTCAGCACCTCTGCCTTCTTCATATCGAATCCCAAAGCGCGCATCGCGACCTTGAGTTCATGGTAGTCCACGGCGCCGTCCTTGTCGGTATCGAACAGCTCGAACGCCTCCTTGATCTCCTGCTTCTGCTCGTCGGTCAGCTCCGGCCGAGTAAACTTCTTCTTCTTGGTGTAGAGGGACATGATAGGCGAGGGCGGGATAGTGGTAGACTGTAGGAAGGGCAGACGGCGCTGAAGAGTGAGCGGCACGGCGCGTACCGACCGATACATGAGGACGCGTTGCGCGTCTGGACCCCGTGATGCGGTGGCCGGGGTACGCGGAAGCATCCCTTACTTGCCTCCCGCCATCACCAGTAGCTCGCCGTCACCAGAGCGCGCCGTGGTCGGCTGACGTCGCTCTTCGCTGTCTGCCTCGACTGTCTCATTGCCCTTGGTGTTGAGCAGCACTGAGAGGCAGCGTCTGCATACTACCTTTCAACATGCAACGGGAATCGGCCAGGCGAGGCTTCACTTTATAAGTATATCTCGTTGCGCAGCGCCAATCTGTACTGACATACACCGTCTGCACATCCCATCAACGTGTTGTTCTCGATGTCGATTTCTCGACCAACGTTAGCGTGAGTTCCGTACATGTGTGTGAGGGAGTGCTACTGACATGCTCGTAGGGCTATACGGAACTCACAATCCTGCCGCAAGATAACGAGCTGCGGACTGTGAGCCTCCACTGCCGGCAATGCGGTACGTGCGTTCTTTGATATGTCCCTGCAATCACTCATCGCAAATCTAGTCATCGACAAGGTTACTGTTGGAGGGATCGCCGCAGACTTCGCGCACCAAGACCCTCTCACAAACATTGCGATTTCCAATCCGAGCGATGTGCATCTCTGGACCGAACTGAAGAGAAAGACGTACTCGGCACTAGCGGAGGGCGATGAGGGCGAGCTGGCTATCTCCATTCCGCGAGAAGTGGTAGTCAGAGGGGTATGCCCGGATTCCATTCACTGACTAGCCAACATATCTGACCTGTGCGTAGTCATCGGCCTTGCCGCCTCCTACCCCAGGGACTGGCAACTCGGACACCTTCGATCTCCGTCGCAGCGTTGAAGCAGACCCAAGCATCGTCATCCGCATTGATTATCACTTGCGGCACCCGACAGAAGGATTGACCTTCATCATGCCAACGAAGGCACATCCATACGTTAGTCTGATGGCAACATTGGGTGGATTGAACGCTGATACAGTGTGTTTAGCGCGTCCCTCACGTGTACACGTCACCCACCTCGGCTGATGCCGCGCGGTGCTGGGTACCATGTGTCGATAACCTCTGGGAGCGATGCACGTGGGAACTCGAGTTTATTGTACCTCGGTCTCTGTCTGCGGAGGAAGATGTCAATATGAATGTTACAACTGAAGAGACACCAGTCGTAGTCGTTTGCAGCGGCGAGTTCAGGGAGCAGGTACGCCCAGTCTGTCATCTCGCAACAGCATGTCTTGACATTCAACTCAGGTGGCGCACCCCTACAACTCCCAGAAGAGCTTGTGGTTCTATCGACAAGACACTCTTACGTCAGTGCAACATATTGCCTTCGCAGCTGGTCCTTTCCACGTCCTTCAACTATGGGATGAGAAGCCAGATGACTCCAATGAAGGCGAAGAATCGCAGCCGACGCGTTATCCGATGCATGCTTTCTGCCTTCCTGGGCTCGAGGATTACATCAAGCCATCGGCCTCGTTCCTGTCCAGTGCGATGTCGTTCTTCGTTACCGAGTATGGCGCATACCCGTTCAGCTCCTACAGCATTGTCTTTGTCGACGAACTGCCTCGCGAACGTTCCGACAACGCTGGCTTGACGCTCGCTTCGAATGACCTGCTGCATGGCGACGACGCGATTGACCAGGTTTACGAGACCCGGCAACAGCTCAGTCATGCACTGGCAGTGCAGTGGGCTGGAATCAACGTCATCCAGAAGGCATGGTCTGACACATGGCTCGTCAACGCGCTCGCATTATATATGAGCGGCCTATTCTTCAAGAAGGTCTTCGGCAATAACGAGTATCGATTCAGGATGGCACGCGATATGGACCGAGTCTGCGTGAGGGATAACGGTGCTATGCCGCCCATCTGCCAGCCTGGGACATATGAACCTCCAGACCCAGACTATCTTCCTTTCCTAAACATCAAAGGACCAGTAGTGCTGCACATCTTGGATCGACACCTTGGCAAGTCTGGTACATCCCTCGGCCTGTCTCGCGTTCTTCCAAAGATCTTCCTCTCGTCCATGACCGGCGAGATGACGAACAATACCCTATCCACGCACTCGTTCCTGCGCACCTGCCGAAAGGTCAGCGGAGTCGATCCGAAGACATTCGCCCACCAGTGGATCTATGGAAGCGGCACACCCCGCTTCGGGGTAACGGCAAGCTTCAACAGGAAGAAGATGGCTGTTGAGGTTACGATTGCTCAAGACTGCCCTGCGTATATGTCACACGAAGGCGACCCAGCCGCTCTAACGCTCTTCAAGCCCGTTCAGCTGTTCGAGGGTCCGATTACGATTCGAATACACGAAGCTGACGGCACGCCTTACGAACACGTCCTGAATATCAACAGCCATTTCAAGAAGTACGAAGTGCCCTTCAACACCAAGTACAAACGTGTCCGACGACACACAAAACGATACGCTGCCCGCCAAGCAGCTGCAGCTGCAGCGGCGGCTGGCGATCAAGATGCTGCTGAGGCCATGGTCACAGTCGACATGTCCTTCGGCCTAGCTCTTTGGGAAGAAGAGGCACAGCGGGAGGCGTGGAAAGTAGAGGAGTGGTCGGAAGAAGAAGAGCACATCATGGAAAGCTCGACGTACGAGTGGATTCGCTGCGATGCGGACTTTGAATGGATTGCGGCGATACGGTTCGAGCAGCCAGACTTCATGTGGGCCAGTCAGCTGCAGAGAGACAGAGACGTTGTGGCGCAGCTTGAGGTGCGCTCGTACCGATCGTTATCCCCGTCCAGAGACTGATTTCGTACGGCAGGCCATCCATGCGCTCGCCAGGATGCCGTCCTTGGTAGTGTCAAGCATCCTTACCAAGACGGTTTTGGTGGAGAATTACTTCTTCCGCGTCCGCATGGAAGCTGCCCTTGCTCTGCAAAGCGTACGTACATCTGCATGGGTTAGACTGGACTACACCTGACTTATGACTAGTGCGCAAACATTCAACACATTGGCGTCTTCCAATTGTTCAAGATTTTCACTCAATATTGCTACTCCCCCGACAATCATGGCGACCCTGACTTCCACGAGAAATTTATTCCCGAGCCGAACGACTTTTCCGATTTTGGATCGTACTTTGTACGGAAAGCAGTGCTGGTTGCAATTTCCAGGTGTCGAGATGACGCGAATGGAAGCACCTGGGCTGTCGCTAGGCGGTTATTTATTGACGTCTTGCGTTACAATAGCAATGCCAAGAACCAGGTAAGTGCAACTCTTTGAGTACACTTGGACGTCGCTGATGAATGTTCAAGTACTCGGATGCTCGCTACCTGAGCACCGTTATTGTGGCACTCGGGGGATCTCTTGTTCCGGGGGTGCCCCCTGAGCGAGGCATCCTAACAGGGACTGAAGGACCTGCTCCTCTGGCAGAAGATGACGTTAAGATTTTGCAAGAAGCCGTGCAAGAAGTCGATCGCTATCGGCTTCGCGATCAATATGTGCCTACTCAGCACAACGTTGTAACAACGGCGGCGCTCGAGTTCAAGCTGATGCTTATGCTGGGTGGTCTAATTCCAACTGAAGGCAACTTCTTCCTGGAGTACACGAGAGAAGAGAACTCCACTCCTGTTCGGATTGCCGCTTTCGACGCTCTGCTGGTCATGAAATGGCACCTGCGCCCTGCTCTTATACGGTACTTCTTTTCCATCATCAACGGCGACCCCTCGCGAACCGTACGCCGTCATGTGGCACGTGCTATGGTTGAAAGTCTGGGTATAATGTATCAGGTTGGCGAGCTTGCCGCAGGACACAAGAAAGAGCCCCTTTTGGTCGAGGAAGATGGTACACCGAAGAAGAAATCGAAATCATCGGAAGCGTCAGGCATGGCTCGAGCCCTACGAAAGGAGCTGCAGAAGTCCGCAACCTTCCGAGAATGCATTCTGCCGGGCATGCAGTAAGTTGTCGTTCGCGTTGAAGCTACGACTTGACTGACAAGTTCCAAACAGAAATACTGCCGCTGATCAAGAAGTGCGATGGTGCATGATCCAGCTCGCAGAATTCTTTTACAAGCCCCATGACGAAGCACTTCCGAAAGTCACGATAACACTACCTCCTACACCAGTATCGGAGACAGCACCGCAACTTCCCGTGCCGCCTCTGGCTCCTCCGGTCCCTGCCTTGCCGAAGATAAAAGCCATCAGGATTGGCGTTCCTGGTATCCAGAAAGACAGGCCGTTGACCCCGATCGGGGCTCTTCCGCCTTTGGCTCCTGCCATACGGAATGATAGTCCAATTGCGAATGGGGGTTTGCCTCCAATAGGCAGTCTGGCACCAGCTAAACCAAAGAAAGTCAAGCCGCTTGAGAAGGCGCAGGAGAGCGGCATGTCTTTGAACGATCTCAAAGCTTGTCGGCAGGCGTTGAAGAGAATGAATACCAACAAGCATGCGGACCTGTTCAGGATGCCAGTGGACCCTATCAGGGACAGAGCGCCCAACTACTTTGACATTATCAAGACCCCGATGGATCTCAGCACAATCAGCGCCAAGTTGGAAGAGGGTCGATATCCCGATCGTTTCGCCTTCGAGAAGGATTTCCACCTGATGATTCAGAATGCGCACACGTACAATCCTTCAGGTACCTACGCGCATACAGAGGCCGTGAAGCTGCAAGAGTTCTTTGATAAACGTGCGTCTCTTGAATGATAATCGAAGAATGCCACCTGAATACCCTGAACTAGAATGGGCCAGAATCAGCAAGACTCTCGATGCTGCACACAGTAAAGAAGAAGCTGCGTTGCTCTCTGCTGAAGCACCGGTCTCTGCCCCTCCAGCGGAAGCACCTGTACCTGTCGTAACAGCCCCACCGCCATCTTCCAAGAAGGGCAAGGCGGTTACCGCCACAAATGGGGCTTCGACACCTACTACCGTGAAGATCAAAACTCAGCTGAAGCCTCCTATAGTAGAGCAAGCTGCTGCTGCTGCAGGCGCTCCAACCAGCACAGCTCCTTCAGCGTCCAAGTCGGACATCACGAAGGTCAAATTGCCCAAAGTGAAGATCAATGTGACTTCCAAGGCTGCTACACCCAAGACATCGAAGAAGCGGGATGCAGCGGACGCTGCTCTGGAGGAACTGCTAGGAGAAGAAGTTGATGCAATGGAGGCGGAGCGACCGGCGAAGAAGCCGAAGAAGTCGGCGGCGCCTCCTCCGCCCTCCATCGAAGATGACTTGTTGGCATCCTTGGAACAAGAGGTAACGCAAGCAACTGCGGTTCCGCTGCCACCCGAGCCGCGATATTCAGAAACCCCTCCTGTCGTACCACCTGTGGTATCTGAACCACCTGCGCCTATCGTCTCGCCAGCCCCTCCAAAACGCAAGTCAGAACCGGTACTTAAAGTCTACGACGAGCCTATCAATGAGAAAAAGTGTCGTGCTATTCTCAAGCTCATCAAAGCGCTCCCGCAAGCGTATATCTTCTTGCGCCCTGTGGACCCAATTGCTGACGGATGTCCAACGTAAGTGGGTGACGCAACATGTGAGGATATATCTGATGCCGTTTGTAGCTACTATGACGAGATTAAGCATCCAATGGACTTCGGCACCATGGAACACAAGTTGACCGACGGCCAATATGAGACCATGGGAGATTTCGCTGCGGATTTCGACCTCGTGATCGGCAACTGCCATCAGTTCAATCCCCCTGGCACTGATGCTGCAATCATGGCAGACGTTGTAGACAAGGCATTCAAGAAGGAGTGGGCCAAGGCGCTCGTCAAGAAGCTTGCGTACAATGAGAAGCGCTCGCTGGTTACTCTCATCAAGCAAGTCCGAGGATTGCCTTCTGCCTTCCTCTTCTTGGAGCCTGTCGACCCCATAGCTCTGGGCATCCCAACGTATTTCGACGTCATACCGCGAAAGGATGCCCGAGACTTGTCGACCATCCGGAACAAGCTTGAGCAAGACAAGTATGAATCCGTCGAGGCGTTCGATGCTGATATCCGTCTCATGATTGACAATGCCATCAAGTTCAACGGCGCCGATTCCGAAGTTGCGGCTGTAGCACGGCAGCTGGATCAGCAGTACAGTGCGCTAATCAAGCCATTACGGGTTGCTGCTACAAATGGCGCTGCCAAGGGCAAGAGAAAGGAAATGGACGACAAGGGATCGGCGCAAGGAGCGCCGACGAAGAAGAAGAAAGTGGCGTGACGAACATCATATGTATTCATCAATTGCAAACGTACAATGTAGCCCTAGTCCTCCTTGTTTGATCCTGTTGTATTTTGTAACTCATGACTTGAACGGTCAATGATGGGAGACAGTGCGCGCAGTATGTATCTCGCTCCGAGATACGATGGTGCCAATGATGCAAGGATGACGAGGAGAGTTGGGACGACCGACGGAGGAAGGAAGCCGAAGTGCAGCTTCTCCAGTGTGAGGACGAAATGAACATCTCCTTGTAGATATGACTCGTTGCGATGTACTCCGGCATTTTTTGCGCGTATGCGCGCGTAATGAGTGCGTGTTATCTGCCCATTCCGCTTACGGGATCGTCCGCGTAATTGTCGGGGCAACGCGTGGTAGTCGAACGTCTTGAGCTGAAAGTCAACCGGCGACTGTAGGACAATCAATGATCTTTCCGGATTGCGCTTCAAGCAGATTCACCCAAGCCGGCCATGAGAGACGCAAAGTATACATATGCTGGTCCCAACGAGCACTTGCGGGGAAGCTATCCAGATCGAGTACGACCCAGAGTTCGTGCAGAAGAAATGCGCGTTCGCCCTCAGGCGGAAAGATTGCTTCCCATGGCGTCCCCTCGGGTGCCGGAGTTGGACTTATTGTCATAACCTGGTCTGCCGCGCTTTCGTACTGCAACCGTTGCCTGCGCACTGAGATCAGCAAGACGACTTCGGGTGGCGCCATAGAAGGCGCACCAGTGAAAGCCAGCGCCTTCTTCGATGGAAAGTCCGTCATGTTGTCCGCCAAAGAAGTTTACAATATCCGTGTTCGCAGCTGCTGGCCAAGCCAGTACCAGGAATATCAAAGAAATCGGCAACATGCTCGATAGGCCGGCCGAGAGCTGAGGCGAATCTAAGGAGAAGACCCTGACCAGGGATGGCCGGGTCTTCATCAAATCACCGCGTGGAGGCCACGCGGAATTGTATGCAACCGTCACCTTCCCGTGGAAGGGCGATTGCCACGGTCTGGAGCGCGACCACTACCGCCTCTGCGACTGGTCGTCAGTCCAATCAGATCTTATCTTGATAACCATTCTGGCCACGCTGTGCGATGGAGTTTTTCCCATGACTGTGGAGCTAGTCGGCTGAAGCCGTTCGAAAGTGCGCAGAGAGTTGCGGCCGCTCGACGTTCCCCTTCAGCTTTACGGGCTGTAAAACACACCAGGAATGAATAGTGGCCGTTCCTAACTTTGCTACGCATCATTTATCCTACGCGCACTTGACAGTCCATGCCCACATGACAGCACTAACGTTCTCATCGTGCACAGAAGGTCCCTTGCATGGCCAATCGCCTTGAACGTGCCATCAGCAACAGACCATATTCCATCAGTTGGGTGCATGTATTTCTAGAGCGATGCTACGATATGGAAATATGTTCCTTGCATTCCAAACTGATCGTGACCGCACTGCTCGGGTTCGGCAGAGGTGGTCAGTGATGTTGGAATGCCGACATAACCCTGAATCTGATGTCCATGTGGAGTAGAAGCCAAAGCCGTACAACGCCCTTCCCGCCGGCCCAAGGCTCCATCTACAGATGCCTCTGAAAGCGAACAAGAGTGTCGGGCCTGTGAACGATGCGCACGTTGGCATGTCTGCGCGTATTTGCCAGTGATCGACCCTAGTGATCATTGTTCCGCCGAGCACAGCTCGTTCAAAGGACCGCGCGTCCTTCTCCTTCTGTCGAACCTTCTGGTTCCCGCGGTTTGGCCTCCTGGGCCCGGACCCTCAGAAGCAGGGTTATGGCCAATCTTTCGAGGGTAAGGGTCGTGGTGCTGAAATCTGAGCGACATACGCAGGTACTTCTGGCGACACGGAAGTTGCCGCAACGGACTGTTACAACCGAGGGCTCACCATCATCTGGAAGATAGGATACAGTACACAGCTTTGACCACTACTTCGGAATGGGCTTCCCAGCAAGTTTTGAGCCTCTTATCTGGTGCGGGCACGTATTTCGGCACAACTCCGAGCAGTCCAAGGTGATCGTCCCGCGGGCCGAAAGAAGCGCGGGTTAGATACCGAGATAGTGCAACATACATTCGGCCAAGGGGTCAAATTCGAGACCCATCTACCTTCGATATTTCAGAGGAGAAATAGATTGTATTAGAAGCCTCCTGAGGGATAGGGGAAACCGGGGGTGCGATGTTCACGGAAGACGCTGGCAAGATGTATGCGCCCCTCAGGCAGAAAGGCTCCGCACGCGTTGCAGGCTGATCGGCTGTCCTCTACCCTCTTTCTTTCCTTTCCCAACCTCAATCCACCTACAACGACCCATATTTCTTCCTCGTCTCTTTCCATGCTTTCAGAACACCTTCAATAATTCTCCCAGGCTTCTTGACCCCGTTTCCCGCCCCGATATCCGTTCTGCACTCTCGCATTCTTTCCTCTATACTCTGACGCGTCCTCGTCCCCCTTTCATACCTTTTGTTGTGTCCTCCAGCATGGATGCCTCCCACCTGGGCCCCTCCGTCTCGGAAAATCTCCCAGATGACCCTATGGACATCGATCCTTCAGCATCGCTGGATACTGGCCTTTCTGCACCTTCCGTGCAAGAAACCAACGCGACATTTCCTCTATACTCACCATCAGCCGCGCCCACAAAATTCCCACCAGACCCGGCGGTCGAGGGCCCACAGGAGGAGGCCTCCCCCTCCAGAAACGACTTTACACTGCAGCCTTCATCGCGTTCGCCATCGCCGCTTCCCGAGGGCGCCGAATCTCTTGGGCCCTCCTACTACTCCCCCGATCAGACTCCGCGCAATGCACTGCTGGATCTGTATAAGCAGGGCAAGACCCCCGAAGAGGGCTTGATCGTTGTAGGCAACCACATCGGCGAGTTTCTGGCGTCTATTCAAGACGAGCTTATAATTCCGGCAATGGTCGTCGTTCCGGCAAGTGCACATTCCAGAGGCCAGGCAACACAGCTCGGCAACCATTGGGTCTTACAAGTGCCGATTCGCGCCCGGAAGGGCCTCGCAGTATCTCCCTTTCCTTCTCTACGTCCAACCCCCACTCTGCAGCCCACTACCCCTGTGGACATGGACTCGATGGCTCTCAACGAGGACTTGGACGACGCGGCTTCCTCGGCATCAGGAACATCGACATCGGCGCCTTTGGCGACCTCCTCCCACCTGGCCACCCCGCAAAGCGACCTCCTCCGACCTCCCAGAGTCTTACAAAAGACAGCAGTCAACGCCCAGAAATGGATTTGCGAGGCATGCGGGTATAGAAACCCAAATACGCGCTCGACCTGCAGAGGATGTGGTGCTGCCCGCGATGGGGAATCTTCCGCTAGAAGGCGCTTTACCCCCAGACGGAGTCGCCTCGGCATACAGTCTCCCGAGGATGCGGTTGCCCCCCTTAACCCCAGTGCCGAACCATCGGAGGGTGGATTACTGGACGAAGCAATGGTGATAGACGGCCTGGCTGGCCTTGCACCAGGCTCAGACCCCGATCTCGTGATATATGAAGACCCACTGTTGCTCCAGGAAGACGAACCGGCGGGGCGAAGGGGACGAAGGCGTGAAGACCTGGAGAAAGGCGAAGTCATAACATTTGCCAAGCTATCCCTCGAAGCCGAGATTAACGCCGCCCGCAAAGAGATTTTGGTACGCAGGGCGTCGGCCTTTCCGGACAAGTATCTCAGTAGCAAGTCATGGCCGGAACGTAAACGCATGGCACACGCACATCTCCTCGCTTTCATTTGTAGGTATTGTCACTTCCCGATTAGGCCATCGCTGATTATATCCTTAGCGGACCGTATTGGGGAAATACCTACGTGGCAGGAGATACCCGCAAAGCTGCACCAGAACCGCCTGAGAATGACCGACTGGCCAGCTGGCAGCCCATTCCCGGGCCCAGCCACCACGATTACCATCTATAAACGCGATTCCCTACACAATCTCTGCAAAGCCATATGGGACGAAAGCCTGAAACTAGAACCCTGGGGGCAAGGTCAGTTCTTCGCTGTGTTGACTGAGATATATCTCACCGTACCCGTTAGGTGAGGACGAGAGCGATCACCCAGCTCTCATCATCGACACGAGGGGGTCGAAGTATGAGTATGAGGAGGAATTGAAGTATCACTCTGAATTAGAGCTCCGAGGCAAACCCGTGCCCGACCTTCTGTCCCCACCGACGACTGATCCGATAGAGGATGCAAGTTCTCCAACGCCAGATATTGATCGACGGGCCGTTGAGGAATCTTCAGACGACCCCGATGGCGGAGAAGACGAACAATCTGAGGAAGAAGTAAAGGACGCAGATTATACCCCTACTATGCGGCGCATCACGAGAAGATCTGGGGCTGCAGACTCGTCACCCAGTCAAGCGGGAACGAAGACTCGAATCATCCCGACGCCGAGCTTGCGCACGGTCATTGAGAGGCGATACTTTAGTGAAGCGGAGATGGCAAAGGGGAAGCAGGAGCTGGACGAGCGAACGGACGAGTTCCTGGTTGCTGACACCTTCATGAAAAACGTTGAGTGGAACTTGCTTCGCAGGATGTGCCGGTTGCATCTGTCGGTTTACCTGAGTGCGTATCTGTTGATGCTGCGGCGAATGGAGCTGACTGAGTGCAGATGATAACCTGGGCTACACCGACTTTCAGGATGTCCCCCTCAAGCTGCGCGAGAAGCATCTACGCCTGACGGGCTGGCCGCCGGAGTGCGACCTTCCGTCCGGCACCCATCCTGCCAACTGGAAGAGAGACTGGGTGAAAGCGCTGTTGCTTGCGATATGGGGGAAAACGCTCGTGCTCGAGGACTGGGGAAAAGGTGCGCCCCCCTGTGCAGCACCAGATCATTCACTGACCGAGGAGCAGATGAAGAATCGAAGGATGCTCCGCTCATCGTGGACAATCTGGGGAGGAAGCACTGGTACAACGAGACCGCCGACGCGCTCATCATACACCGAACCCCGCGGCCCACTCCCGCGTCCGGAGCGGCAAAAGGCATCACCGTGCGAACGGTAGACGCGCGCGGCGACTTCATCGGCGTGATAGATCTGTTTGGCTCCAGCCGCCCGGGGCCGCGCACACAGACGCCGCATAGGGTTTCTAGCTCCCCCGCAGAGGGAGGGCGCTCCCCGGCTGTGCGCTTCCTCTCCCCCCCGCCCTCTCGATCCCCGGCGTCCGGCTCAGGTACGCAAGGGAAGAAGGATGAGAATAGGGCTGCGGACAACCCCCTGAAACGGTTGTCAGACGCGCTGAACGCGAGGGTGGACGAAAGCCGGGATCTGCGGGAGAAGCTGGAGGCGAAGCGGCCAAGGGTGGACAAGAACTGACTGAGCCCGCGAGGGCTGCATACTGTAATGCTGTCAAATCATGGTATAGATCCCCACGTAGTGTTATCCAGCCCGCATCAAATGCGTGCAATCGTTTGCGATCTCTGTACACCACACACGTGAAATGTCGCTTCAACTAGATGCTTCGCCCGCTGCTGCCCAATGCCACTGTCCTGCCCCGCCCTCACGCCCTCTCCGGCACCAACATGATCCCGACTGCCCAAACGCCCGCGCCCAAAGCCGCCCACGCCCCCGCGCCCTTCAGCACTCCATTCTGCATCCTCCGTGCAGCGGGGTGTGCCGCCCACCAGTCATTGTGCACAAACTGGAAGATGCCGTGTGGGGTTGCTTGTACCTTCCGGGGTACGTTGTCTGGCGGGTTCGGGATGCCGTGCCCGTTCTTGTTCGCCCCACCGCCCGCGACGGCCAGGGGTCTCCCCCCCTTCCCTTGCACCCCCTCCAACGCCTCCCAAAGCGCCAACTGCCTCCTCCTCGTTCCAAAAACCATCGGGCACACCCCACTAACCATCGCAAGGCACACCAAGAGCCCCGCCCACACCAGGGGAACACTAGCCAGCCTCCACCCTCTCCGCACCCCTGGTGTCAAGACGCACGCCAGGCCAACAGCTACCCCGCCTAGGAAATAGATGCCGATTCCGAGCACGTAGAACGCGCGCTGTAATGGGGGACGCGTATTCGCCAGTGCGGAACGGACGAAATGCGGGTGTGCGTCCAGCGTGAGGGTGAGGAGGAGCTCGTTGTACAGTGGGAAGAAGGCGCAGGGGTGCGTGGTGCGTCGCAGGGTTAGCAGGAGGGCCGGGAGGTACGGGCAGCTGAGCGCGTGCGGAGAGGTGGGGGTGAGGAAATGCTGTACGGCGCTGATGATCTGGGCTTGGTCAGCCTTCTGCTACATGGCCCGCGAGGAAGTGAGCGCACCTCATCCCTCAACGGCAAATTATCCCGCATGAGAAAGCTCACAGTCCTCTGCAGCTCCTCGTCCGCCTGGCGTGAGATCTCGGCCATCCTCGCCCGGTCCTGCGCGCCCACTTCAAGTTCGTCCACCATCCAGGGGGCTATTGCTAGCGTCTCGCAGTCCAGGGCGGCTTGGGTTGCGTGATCTACGCGGGGCTTGGCTTGCTTGCTGGAGGTGCTGGTGCTGGTGGAAGAGGTAGAATGAAACTTCGAATGCGAGTGCACGCCGAGCGGGTCGGCAAACGGGGTCCCAGCGCCCATGCGCTCGAGGGAGATATCCTCCCACGGCTTGGCGCCCTCGTCCCACTCCTCCTCATCCCACTTCTCCGGCTGCTCCAGCACACACACAGCCCTCTCCATCCTCTCCCTCTCCCTCACATACTCTCCCCACTCCTGGGCCGGATCGAGCGCCTCCGCCCGTCCCCTCTCCTCCTCAGCCAGCTCAGCCCAAAGGCGCTCATACTCCCTATACCAGAGGACGAACGCCAGCGCCTCCGGTGCGCGTTCCCGCTCAGCGAGGAAAGTGAAGAAGTCCCTCATTGTCAGAGGGGCACAGAGGTCGTCGGAGAGGACATGGGAGAGGGAGAGGGCGGGATGGGTTGGGTTGGGCAGAGGTGAGGAAGGAGAGCGGGAGACGGCGGGTGGGGACGGAGGGGTTCGGGTGGATTTTCCGTGCGGAGGGGGGAGGGCGGCGGCGAAGGGGGGGGGGGGGGAGGGTGAAGGTCGTGCTCGTGCTCGTGCCGTCCAGTCGGTAGAGGGGGAGCGCGGAGCTGCTCATCGCTGGCGGGTCTCGCTGACGCGGGGCGTGGGTGGTGCAATGTCAGACCCTCGCTGGCCGGGGCGACCAGGGAAGTTATAGCCTATCTTGCACATCGGGCGACGCCTGGCGGTCCCAGGCGTCCATGCGCAAAGCAGAGCGCGGTGGGCGGGAGGGTTCTGTGGCCGGAAGCCCAAGGTTGTCCAGCACGGGGTATATGCGCTCCAGAACGGGGGAGACTGATACTGATATTCATAATTGCCTCGGAAGCAGGAGGGTTGGGTTCGGGAGATGTAGCCTCTCCATGTGATCGCAGAAGCCTGTCCCAGAGCATGGGAGCGGGTGGGCCGAGCGCGGTTCGGACAGGGATATCATGCTTCCCCAGAGGAGGCGCCGGGGCCGAGTCGGATGTGGGCCCGGCAGGGGATCGGCAGGAACTTGAAGTGGGTCGGCATGTCATGGTCTCATTCCTGTTGTCATGATCAGAATCGAACTGTAGTGGATGATAGGTGCGCGAAGGCATGTTGATGTTGAAGGAATTCGAAGAACCGGATGCGGAGGGACGGATCCCTTGTTCCCCTTCAAGTTCAAGTTCGGCCCGCGGGATGATGAGGTGCCGAGCCTTGGGCCGCGTCACTCTCGCTCCTGCACTAGCAGGCGGTCAGCGATGGTTTCTCAACCAATCGTGCGCACTTGTTCGCCCTCCGGCACTGGTACCTCTGCAGGTTCCTGGAGATGCTGGGGATGATTGGGCCAGTAACCGTCTCGGACGCCGAAGCCGCCCTTTTACACTCTCGCACGCCATTGGAGGAAATGGAGAGGCGCCCATCATGATAGGGTTCTGCTGGCGCGTTCAGGGACGCGTTCGTTGACGTGGAACTAGGCCTGCCGAGCTCGGCAGCAGACGATATTTGACAATCAAAGGTTCTCTTCTCACGGTCACGAAGAGCAAAGTACAATTCCTGCAGCTCCTGAGCCCAAAACACGTTCTTGCAGTTCCTTCCCAGTGTCCTCTCCCGGCCTCACTACCTGTTTCAATTATATATCTAAACCATGTCACAACTCACAGGCCCTCCCATCCGAGATCCAACCCTCCTGGCCGGTCTATCCTCTAGAAAGCCGTTGACCACGTTTATACATTGGATGAAGACGTACGGGACTGCAGTACCTCCAGCTTTCCGCGACACTCTTCTGCATGACCAGGAACACCAATCTCTTGGTATATTGCCAAGCTTTGTCTAAACAGAAATTGGGCTCGCTTTGAATCGCCTTCATCCATGGCGAGACCAGCAAGATGCACTCCACAACCGGCAATGCCGAGCCGGTCGTCTATGAGCTCGAAGTCCACCTTAGCCTGCTCCAGACTCGACAGCGCTTCGTCATACCGATGGAGCATGCGCAGTGTGTCGCCGATGCTCTGCATGCATTGTGCAGCACCCAGTCGGTTGCCAATGGTGTCGAATTCTGCCTTGGCCTGCTCCAGATTCGACAAGGAATCGTCATACCGATGGAGCATGCGCAGTGTGTCGCCGATGCTCTGCATGCATTGTGCAGCACCGAGCCGGTCACCGATGATCTCGAACTCCGCCTTGGCCTGCTCCACCTTCGACAGTGCATCGTCATACCGATCGAGCACGCACAGTGTGTCGCCGATCCTCTGCATGCATTGTGCAGCACCCAGCCCGTCGCCGATGCTCTCGAACTCCGCCTTGGCCTGCTCCAGATTCGACAGCGCATCGTCACACCGATTGAGTATGTGCAGTGTGCGGCCGATGCTCTGCATGCATTGTGCAGCACCCAGCCGGTTGCCAATGGTGTCGAACTCCGCTTTGGCCTGCTCCAGATTCGCCAGCGCATCGTCAAACCGATAGAGCATGTGCAGTGTCTCGCCGATGCTGCTCATGCATTGTGCAGCACCCACGCGGTCGCCGATGGTGTCGAACTCCGCCTTGGCCTGCTCCAGTTTCGACAGCGCACCGCCATACCGATCAAGCATGAGTAGTGCGTTACCGATGCTCTTCATGCATTGTGCCGCACCCATCCGGTCGCCCATGACCTCAAACTTTGCCTTGGCGTCGAGCATTACTTCGAGGGCCGGCGTGTGTTGGTTCAGGAAGAGCAAGTTTCCAATGGTCAAAGTACATGCAGCAGCTGCCCTGTGGCGACCCATGCTTTCCAGAGCCTTCCTTGCATCTTCCAGAAGCGGTAAACAGTCTCCAAAGCGGGTGCGGTGTGAAAACAGCGAGAGCCGGTCCGTTGCGACGTGCAGTGCCTCGACATCTGTGTGGTAGGAAGCATCTTTCCAACAATGACGCAGCACTGAGTTAATGTTGCCAAATTCGGCTGATAGCAAACCGATGGCTGTCCTCCACTGATCGGTTCCAAGTTTTTCCGCTTCATCCGCGAGTAGCATATAGTGGGCACGTAATTCCACGAGGCTAATGCCGCTTGGAGGTAACTGTTCCATGACGAAGTCGCGGATAGGCGAGAGTGCTTTCAGTCGTCCGTTCACGTTAACCGCTAGAGCGACGGCGACGAGCGTCAGTGCACTTTTCCTTGTGCCCCGCACCCTAGGCAGAATCTTTGGCAAGTCCGAGATGGGGACGCCTTCGGGAAGGAGGGAAAGGACGGAGAGCAGTTGCGCTGCATTTGCGTTCTGCGACATGGTGTGAGAGTTGATGGACAGCCTGATAGACACATCCAGATTGTCAGTCGGTCTCCGCCATCGGTTTCGACGAGCGCCGTCTTTTCGGACTCGTATGCTTCGAGGAGGTCTGTCGGGCTCACGAGTTGCCCTTGATGGGCCATAAGAGTGATTGCAAGCGGGAGGCCGTCGAGACGGTTCAAAAGCCGGTCTACATTTTCGTCATGATGTCGAGCGATGGACATCCACAGCTGGCGGGCGGCATCGAGAGACAATGGCGTAAGGGGATCAGCACATGTTGCGGCCCAGTCGACGCCTGCCGGTCGAATAGCGCCTCGCATGGTCACGAGAAGCGAGAGAGACGATAGTTCGGCGAGCTTGCCTAACAGGTGTTCCACGTTAACCTTGTCCGGAGAGTCCCACGCGGTCTCGAGGTTGTCGAGGACGAGAAGAATGCAGCCTTGAGAAAGTAGGTAGGTCAAGACGGCACGCCGAACATCCGAACCAGGCGGTATGTGCAAGCACGCGGCTAAAGCGTTGAGGATACCTTCCGCCGTGACGAGCCCTTCGCAGCTAACAAACAGGATACGTCGACCGTACTTGGCTTTGACCTTCGTGTTGTTGATCACACTGGCTGCGACGGACGTCTTGCCGATCCCGCCAGGACCGAGTAGAGGAATGCGGCAAGTTTCACAGCGGCAGACGAGCTCGACGATTGATTCTACCAGATCGTCTCTTCCGTGAAAGACGACAGGCGCAGGGGGTATCTCGGCGAGAAGCAAATCCTCTGGACTGTGAGATATAAATCAGCTTGCGTCAAGGCGGCTGTGATATGAGACCGTACACTTGTCCTGCAAGAGAACCAGCGGCCTGATCAATGGGATCAGAATGTGAGACAGAATGTCAACGTCAGAAGACACACCTCTCTTTCCAGCCTATCAACACGAACACCGATACCCACTGTATGGCTTAGCTACAGAAAGCATGAGAGAGGGAAGATGCCGATTGTAGAAGGTCTGCATACCGCAAGCTGCGACATGATGGAATCGAGCTTCTTATGGAGCTTAGTTAGCTCGTCCGACTCGTCGAAGTTGTAACGCCGTTTGGCAGGCGGCCGCAAGCTCTTCAGGAATGCGTCCACGTCTCCGGCGGCGCTAAAGACCGGCAATCAGTACGGACGTTCCGTCACGGAGAGAAAGAGCGCGAACTTGATCAGCTCTTGCAGCAGCTTCATGGTCGGCTCATCTACATCGGAGTTTGGCGATAGGTGACCCGGGCTCAGAATGTGTCCATTGATTAAAGCCAGCTTCTCTCCAAGCTCACGGATGTCGTTCCGCTGCTCCCGCACCAGCTGACAACAAATGAGGATCAGATGGTACGGCTGCATATGCGGGACGACTTACATCGTAGATCCCGATCACTTTGGTCGTCGTTTCCACGAGGCGCTCCTTCAGCGGGTCGAGCTTGGAGCTCACCCCTGCTTTCCATCGTGCAAGCTTATCCGGAAGAGTTGCTTGCTGTCCATTGGATGGTCCAGATGCAGTACTCATTGAAGATAGTAATGGAGGTAGGGCACGGCGGGGAGAGTGGACGGGCAGATCAACCTAGGCGGGACCCGTGAACCTGAAGGATAGAGCGCGCCGGGGAGGTTGGGTGAAGGAAATAGCTAGCGTCCAGGGAGGCCCGATTGTTCTTATGGGGCAGTCAAGACGATAACGGGATATGGACGACCCGCCTGAGGAGCACTGCAGACCGCATTTGTTGACCCGCTGGCGATGAGGGCGGTGCAAGCGCCCGTTTTCCCAGTCCCTGACGCGAGGTAACCCAAAAACCAACTCCACGGAAGCATGCAATGTCTCTGCGCAATGCAATGCCGCCATTAGCAGTCCATTCCAGAGTATCAGCCATATTATAGGTATACCGCAGAATGATGATTAAGTGCCACCTTTTGCTTCGGAGTGCCAGTTCGCTAGACAGAAGCCGACTCGGAAGCGCTGAGCGCGGAGGAGCCGATCGGATTCAGGGTCTGTTACGGAGGCAGAAGCATGTGCTGCACCCAACTCTCCCCTTTGTTGTCCGAGTCCACGGAGCGTATTACCGATGCTGCAAACAAAGCGCTTTGTTTGCATTGTGTAGCAGTCCTCTCACACTCACCATCGCCGCCCTCTGCTATTCGGGATCGCCGCAGGGGTCGGGGATCAGGCCACCACTCCCCTTTCCTCCTCCCGGCCCACTTGGGGCATCCGCATCCCGAATCAGGAAAAAGCATCCCCCTTCCCTGGAGTGGTGTCTCAAGCTGGAGGATATGCCGCTTCTGCAGCCGACATGCCCAGAGCTACAACTCCCGAGCCGACGTCAAGCCTCCCCCTCCTCGGTGTTCAACATTACCGTCTGGGAACGAGCATATCCATTCCTGGCCGACCACTCCAGCGCCGAGACATCCCACTATCCTCTCGGTGGTTGATCATTTCGGTCTGGTCACTATGGACATCTGGGACCACCAGGTGTTACAGCCGCCGATGCCCCCGATAAATGTATAAATTGGCGGGTCTTGCCCGCCAGATCTCCTAGTCCGAGCTAGCCGCCCCGCCCGCCCTTTCGCTCGGCCAAGACCCAGACCCACCCAGGATGAGCAGTTCTGCCCTCCCCCTCTACCGACTGGACGGCACGAGCACGAGCACGACTTTCACGCTCCCCACCCACCCTCTTCGCCGCCGCCCTCCCCCCTCCGCGCGTATAATCCACCCCAACCCCTCCGCCCCTTCCCGCCGTCTCCCACTCTCATTCCTCGCCTCTGCCCAGCCCATCCCGCCATCCCTCTCCCTCTCCCACGTCCTCTCCGACGACCTCTGCGCCCCTCTGACGCTGAGGGACTTCTTCAACTTCCTCGCTGAGCGCGAGCGGGCGCCGGAGAACCTCGCGTTCGTACTATGGTACAGGGCGTATGAGCGCAGGTTCATGGCCTTGCCCGCGGAGGAGAGGGGGAGGGCGGAGCAGTTGCATCCGGCTGAGGAGTGGAGGAAGTATGCGGAGGAGCGGGAGTGCGAGAGGCTCGAGCGGGCCGTGCGTGAGCAGGAGGACAAGGAGGATGAGTGGGAGAACTCGGACGGACCAAAGCCATGGGAGTGCATCTCCCTGGAGCGGATGGGCGCTGAGAGCCCATTTGCCGACCCGCTGGGCGTGCACCGGTGCTCTCCCTCTCCCTCCTCCACCGACGAGGAGAGGACGCAAAGCGTGGACCTCACAGCCCAAGCAGCGATGGACGCCGAGACGCTCGCGATTGCCCCTTGGATGGTGGACGAGGTTGGAGCAAGGGACCGGGCGAGGATGGCGGAGATCTCCCGTCAGGCAGACGAGGAGCTGCAGAGGACTGTGAGCTTGCTCATGCGCGATAATTTGCCGTTGAGGGATGAGGTGCGCTCCCTTCCTCGGGGGCCATGTAGCAGAAAGCTGATAAAACCCAGATCGTCCGTGCGGTACAGCATTTCCTAACTCCCGCCTCGCCCTACGCCCTCAGCTCATCGCATATCCCTGCCCTCCTTCTAACCCTCCGACGCACCACGCACCCCTGCGCCTTCCTCCCATTGTACAACGAGCTCCTGCTCACGCTCACGCTCGATGCCCACCCACGCTTCGTCCGCTCCGCCCTTGCGAACACCCGCACGCCCCTACGGCTAGCAGTCTATGCGCTGGCCATAGGACTCTACCTCCTGGGAGGGATCGCATTGGGCTTGGCGTGCGTGCTAACGGGCGTGAGCAGGTGGTGGAGAATTGCGAGCATCCCCCTCGTCTGGGCGGGGATGGCTGTTAGCCTTGCCCTGGTGAGCGGGGTGTGCCCGATGGTGTTTGGAACGAGGAGGAGGCAGCTGGCGCTCTGGGAGGCGATGGACGCGGAGTGGGAGGGGGAGAAGCCCGGGTTGGCGCGGTCCTCCTGCAGCCGGACTCTCGCGGGGAAGAATCAGAAGCAGCGCACGGCCCGGGCGCACGGCATCTTCCAATTCGTGCATAACGACTGGTGGGCGGCGCATCCCGCCGCACGGAGGATGCAGAATGGAGTTCTGAAAGGCGCGGGGGCGTGGGCGGCGTTGGGCGCGGGCGTGTGGGGCGTCGGGATCCTGTTGGTGCCTGGGAGGGGGTAGCGGTAGCGGGAAGAGAGATGGGGCATCTACTAGTGCATCTATGAAGTTATTTAGTGAAAATGTTTGTTGTAGATCTTGCACAAGTTTTCGTGATGTTGATACAGTATGTTCTGATTACAGTCGGGGGACTCGGGGTAAGAAGAGCTCCGTACGCTGAAGGCAGGCACCAAGTACACTTCGTAATGGCAAACCTAACTACCAAGCCCAACACGCCCATATGTGTTCCGTCTTAGTAACTGCTCCCACTCGCATGCCTTTCCTAGCGCAGAACCCGCCATGCCGACTTGTTTCTCGTGTGGATAGTGGTTGTAGGTTCACCCACTTGATGCGGATTGTCCGGGTCGCAGTCCTGCCAACTTCGTGCGACACCGCGCTGTACGATGCGGCATGTCCATTGAATCGTACATCGTCAAGCTTTGCATTAACAGAACCTCGGCTCGATCTGAATCGCCTTGAGCGATGGCCAGATACCCAAGATACATGCCGCATTCGGCAGTTCCGAGCCGATTTCCAATGACTTCGAACGCTGCCTTGGCCTGTTCCAGCATCGGCTTCGCTGCATCATACCGATGGAGCCTACGGAGTATCTTACCGATCCTCTGCATGCATTTTGCCGCATCGTGCCACTTGCCGATGGTCTCGAACCTCACCTTGGCCTGCTCCAAACTCGACAGCGCATCGTCATACCGATAGAGCTTGCGCAGTGCTTCACCGATGCTCTGCATGCATTGTGCAGCGCTCAGCCGGCCGCCGATGGTCTCGAACTCCGCCTTGGCCCGCTCCAGATTCAATAGCGCATCGTCATATCGATTGAGCATACCCAGTGTTTCACCGATGCATTGCATGCATTGTGCAGCACCAAGCGGGTCGCCGATGGTCTCGAACTCCGTCTTAGCCTGCTCCAGATTTGACAGCGCATCATCATACCGATTGAGCATGCGCAGTGTATCACCGATGCTCTTCGTACAGTCTGCAACACCCAGTCGATCGCCGATCCTTTCGAAGTCCACTTTAGCCTGCTCCACATTCGAGAGCGCATCCTCATACCGATGGAGCATACGCAGTGTGTCACCTATGCCCTTCATGCATTGCGCAGCACCCAGCCGATCGCCCATGGTCTCGAACTCCATCTTGGCCTGCTCCAAATTCGACAACGCATCGTCATACCGATCGACCATGCGCAGTGTGATACCGATGCTCTCCACACATTGTGCAGCACGGTGCCGGTCGCCGATAGTCTCGAACTCCGCCTTGGCCTGCTCCAGATTCGACAGCGCATCGTCATACCGATACAGCATGAGCAGCCTTCCACCGATGCTCTTCATGCATTGTGCAGCACGCAGCCGGTCCCCGATGTCCTCAAACTTTGCCTTTGCGTTCTGCAGCATTTCAAGGGCAGGCTTGTAATGGTTGCGGGAGAGCACGTTTCCAATTGCCAAGGTATACAAAGCAGTCGCCCCGTGGTGACCCATGCATTCCAGTGCTTTCCTTGCATCTTCCAGAAGCGGTAAACAGTCTCCAAAGCGGGTGAAGTGTGAAAACGTCGAGAGCCGGTCCGTTGCGGCGTGCAATGGCTCGACATCTTCGCTGTGGGAAATATATTTCCAGCTATGACGCAGCACCGAGTTAATGTTGCCAAATTCGGCTGATAGCAAACCGATGGCTGTCCTCCACTGATCGGTTCCAAGTTTTTCCGCTTCATCAGCGAGTAGCATATAGTGGGCACGTAATTCCACGAGGCTAATGCCGCTTGGAGGTAACTGTTCCATGACGAAGTCGCGGACAGGCGAGAGAGCTCTCAGTCGTCCGTTGACGTTAACCGCTAGAGCGACGGCGATCAGCGCTAGTGCACTTTTCCTTATGCCCTTTATCGTTGGCAGAATCTTTGGCAAGTCCGAAATGGTGATACCTTCGGGAAGGAGTGAGAGGAGCGAGAGTAGTTGTGCTGCAGTTGTGTTCTGCGACATGGTATGAGACTGGATGGACAGTCTGATAGACACATCCAAACTCGTCAGTCGGTCCCCGCCATTGATTTCGACGAGCGCCGTCCGTTCCGAATCGTATGCTTCGAGCAGGTCTGTCGGGCTCAAGAGTTGCCCTTGATGGGCCATAAGAGTGATTGCCAGCGGGAGGCCGTCCAGACGGTTCAGAAGCCGGTCTGCGTTGTCGTCATGATGTCGAGCAATGGACATCCACAGCTGACGGGCGGCATCGAGAGATAATGGAGTAATCGGATCCATACATGTTGCGGCCCAGTCGACACCTGCCGGCCGGACAGCTCCCCGCATTGTCACGAGCAGAGAAAGAGACGACAGCTCGGCGAGCTTGCTTAAGAGTTGCTCTACGTCTACCCTGTCCGGAGAGTCCCACGCGGTTTCAAGGTTGTCCAGGACGAGAAGGATGCAGCCATGAGAGAGGAGGGATGTGAAGACGGCCCGCCGAACATGCGAACCAGGCGGTACGTGCAAGCACGCGGCTAGGGCGCTGAGGATGCCTTCTGCGGTGACGAGCCCTTCGCAGCTGAGGAACACGATACGTCGACCGTACTTTGCTCTAACTCTTCTGTTATTGATCACAGCCGCCGCCACAGATGTCTTGCCGATCCCGCCTGGTCCGAGCAGAGGAATGCGACAGGTGGTATTACGGCAAGTGAGTTCGACGATAGATTCCACGAGATCGTCTCTTCCGTGGAAGTCGACAGGCGCAGGGGGTATCTCGGCGAGAAGCAAATCCTCTGAACTGTGCGTGACAAATCAGCTGCCTTCAAGAGAGCTCTGGTATGAAACCGTACATCTGTCCTGCAAGAGAACCACTAGCCTATTCATGTGAGATGAGAAAGTCACACTGACTGCTGGAATGGCAGGCACACACCTCACGCTCCAACGCGTCGATACGAACACCGATTTCCCCCATACGAACATGTATTTCCCCGACGCGAACACCGTTGTCGACCCCATAGCTTAGCTGATGATGATTTCAGATACCCTACATAGCAATTGTGTGTAACTCGCATACCGAAAGCTGCAACATTAGCGAAGACAGCCTTCTATCAAGGTTGGCCAGCTTCTCGGGTCCATCTATCTGTTGTAGCCGTTTGCATGGCAGCCGCAAGGGTTCCAGTAATTCCTCCGCATCTGCCGCTACGCTGAGAGATCGTGATCAGCATGGGGCACTCATGGTGAGGCAGATAGTGCAAACTTTATCAGTTCTTGCAATAGCTTCATAGTCGGCGCGTCCAGGTTCGAATTTGGCGACAGGTGTCTCAGGACTTGTCCGTTGATAAGTGCGAGCTTTTCGCCAAGCTGACGGATATCCTCGCGTTGGTCTTTCACCAGCTGACAACAAAGAAAGATCAGAAGACACGAGCCGTGGACGTGGGAGATGACGTACATCATGGATGCCGATCAGTCTGCTCGGGATTTCGACAAGGCGCTCCTTCATTGGTTCCAACATCACGCTCGCCCCTGCCTTCCATTGTGCAAATATATCCTGGAGACTTGATTTTTGTCTCTTGGACGTCCCAGATGTAGCATTCATTAACGTGAAAACAAGAAGGGTCGGGGTCGGTGGACGGTGCGGCCGCAGGGACACAGTGTGCTAGGGACAACTTCTTAAGCGTGAAGTGAAGGGTGCGTGGAAGAGAGCGATATGATGCAGTCAGAGACGAGCGACGGTCGTATACCCTCCCCGCACGATAACGGGATATGGACTGCCGCCTCAGGAGCACTGCAGAGAGCATCTGCTGACACGCTAGCGATGAGGGCGGTGCAAGCGCCCGTTCTCCGAGTCCCTGAGGGAAGATAACCCGAAAACAACTCCACGTAGCCATGCAACGGCTCTGCGCAAGGCAATACCGCCTCCTAGCAGTCCATTCCAGGGCATCAGGCATATTCTAGGTAAACCGCAGAATGATGATTGAGTTCAAGATTAATGCCATCTTTGCTTTTCGGATTGACTGCGCGCCAGACAGAAGCCCGGCCCGACGCGTACCCGATTCAGGGCTCACACGGAGGAAAAACCACGTGCCGCATCCAAATTTCCCTTCGTCTTTCTTGTCGTCCGAGTTCGGAAAGGACGCCGCGGCAGTGGGGCGCTCATAGGCGTAATGATGCGCTTAGCCAGCATGGTGACTGGACAGCCCCGGCGTGTATGCGCCCTGCATACAGCTAGGTGCAAAGTCCGAACAGCCTGGCATTGAAACAAAAGTCACAACGTCAGATCCCTGCCTCCCCATCTCCATCTCCCATATCACATCACCTATTCACGTCACCACCACCCCAGCCCGCCTCACCCCCTCCCCGGCACAGCCAAGATGACCGCCGCCCATAGACCCATCGCCAACAACCCCCACCCCGCAGCGGCTCTCATGACAGCGGCTTGCATCCTCCGTGCGGCGGGGTGGGTCGCCCAGGGGTCGTTGATGAGGAAGTCGAACATTCCTGGCTCGCTGGTGTTCACATTCTGGCCGGGAGGACGAAAGTCAGAAGGTGGAGAACTCGGAGGTTGGACGCCGGGCATCGATTCCCAGAGAGCGAGCTGCCTGCGCTTTGTCCCGAACGCCAGCGGGCAGATCCCGTTCATGAGGCAGAGTGGACTCGCGCAGCCCGCCCATACCAGGGGGAGGCTGAGTGTGCGCCAACCCCTGCTCACCTCTCCGGCACAGAGGACCAGTGCCAGCCCCAGCGCGACCCCTCCGCATAGGTAGAAGCCGAGCGCGATAGCATACATGCATGTCCTGAATGGCGGGCGGGTGTTCACGAGCGCAGCGCGGAGGAAGCGCGGGTGGGCGTCGAGCAGGAGGTGGGTGTAGAGTTCCTGGTACAGCAGGCGGAAGGAGTATGGGTGCGTCGTTCGGCGGAGGGTGAGCAGGAGGGCGGGGATGTGCTGCGAGGAGAGGGCGTGCGGGGAGGAGAGGGTCAGGAAGTGTAGGACGACGCGGACTATCTGCGCGGGCGTCAGCCCGCTGGGGCCGGAGGGTGCAGGGAGAGGGGAAATGGACAGGGAGAACGCACCTCATCCCGTAACGGCAGATCGTCCCTTAACAGCAGCTGGACCGTCTTCTCAAGCTCCTCCTCCGCACCAGCCATGATCTCCCGCATACGCGCTTTGTCCTCCTCCTCGACCTCCTCCACGATCCAGGGGGCGATCGCTAGGGTGTCCGCGTCGAGTTTCCCCTGGTCCTGCGCCTCCTCCTGATGCCCCTCCTCGACCTCCCCGGCCCCGCCCGCCTCGAGCACGCCAAGGTCAATATCCTCCCACGGGGCCAGTGCCCTCACGGTCCCCTCGCCGCCCTCATGCTGGTGCGGCTTCTCCAGCCCCTCCCTTCTCTCCTCAGCCCTCCGACGCACATGCTCCTCCCACTCCTCTCTCGGCTCCACGACCTCCGCCTTCCCCCTCTCCTCCTCATCCAGCGCCCAGAACCTCCTTTCGTACTCCCTGAACCAAAGAACGAACGCCAAGTTCTCCCCGCTCCTTTCGGAGAAAGCGAGGAAGGTGTGAAAGTCTGCGAGGGAGAGCGGGTGGCAGAGATGGTCAGAGAGGACTTCCTCCAGTGCTAGGTCGGTGGGGATGGGGATGGAGGAGAAGAGGAATGAGAGGGAGAGCTGGCGGGTGGTGGAGGCGGGGTTCGGGTTGGGCACGGCGAGGGGGGAGAGGGTGGGGAGGGAGAAAAGGGGAAGGCGGGGGAGTGGCATCATGGCGGCGACGGCGGGGTGCAAGCTAGCGTCAAGTGGGAGGAGCTTTATAGACGAGTGAGACTATTGGCCCCGAGGCTAAACACGGCGAGCGGGGCGTGCCGTGCTGGGCTCGCAGGATGAACATCGCTTGCCGTGTGAGGCGAGCGAATACCATAGCAGAAAACAGATGTCAGATCGTCCAAGGCAAGCCTGAGCCGAGGGAGGGGAAACGAGCAGCGGGTTTATGCAACGGGAGGATCATCGTTGTGTAAGAACCGGGATGGGGAGAGAAGACAACCCAGGGACGTGCGGGTGCGCGGTGGGATTGATGAACGAGGTGGGGAGCATACCGCGATGGGAGAGATATGCACCGAGAGAGGGGAGCGCGCGGTTGGACCATGCCGCTGCTCCGGGTTCGGCAGATGATGGACTCGGACCAGTCAGGTGGGCAGCTTGAAAATTCCCCAGTTGGCTTCTTGCGGTGATACGGTGTGCAGCAACGGATTCGTTCCTTTGCTCCACTTTCCCATTTGCAGGTAGTTCAGAAATCGCAGTGGCAAGATTATGGGAGCAGTTACTTCACTTCTCCGTCAGGGCGAAGCGAGCAGACGTGGTGAGAGGACCTCGACGTGAAGTCGGCAAGTGCCGTGGGTAGGCTTCGCCTCGAACCACGGCTCCGTGCGGGTGACACGGGAGATCCGCCGTACTTTCCTCGCGCAAAGACAACAGCAAGATTTAGGCGCCTTTAATTAGGGCCGGTCTTTTGTCAGGTGAGCAGATAACGACTCTCCTTCAGACCCAGGGAAGGAGGACAAGACCCGCGCGAGACCCGCTCGGCAGGGTCCCTATGCCGCGTAAGTCTACGCGGGTACTAGATTGTCACGGTACGTGCATACATTACCCTGCTCCCAGCCTCACTGCCCGTTTCAACTATATATGTAAACCATCTCACAACTCACTGGAGCCGTCCCATACGAGATCCCACGTTGGCGACTGGCCCGTCCGGGCTCTAGAAAGCAGTTGACGACATTCATACAGTGGATGAAGACGTCCAGGACTGCAGTTCTTCCAGCATTTCGCGACACTCCTCTGTATGTCTGGTGACGCCAATCTCCTCGTAGATGGCCAAGCTTTGCCTGAAGAATAACTCGGCTCTTTCTAAATCGCCTTGCGCGTCGGCAAGATAGCCAAGAAACCTGTCGCAATCGGCGATTCCGAGCCGGTGACCCACGAGCTGGAAGTCCACCTTAGCCTGCTCCAGATTCGACAACGCATTGTCGTACCGATCGAGCCTGCGCAGTGTGTCGCCGATGCTCCGCGTGCATTCTGCAACACCCAGCCGATCACCGATGGTCTCAAACTCTGCCTTGGCCTGCTCCAGATTCGGCAGCGCATCGTCATACCGATCGAGCTCGCGCAGTGTGTCACCGATGCCCTGTATGCATTGTGCAGCACCCAGCCGGTCGCCGATGGTCTCGAACTCCGTCCTGGCTCTCTCCAGACTCGACAACGCATCATCATACCGATCGAGCATGCCCAGTGTGTCGCCGATGCCCTTCCTGCATTGTGCAGCACCCTGACGATTGCCAATGGTCTCGAACTCCGACTTCGCCTGCTCCTGATTCGACAGCGCTTCGTCATACCGATCGAGCATGCGCAGTGTGTCGCCGATGATCTGCATACATTTTGCAACCGCCAGTCGGTCACCGATGACCTCAAACTTTGTCTTGGCGTCCCGCAGTACTTCGAGCGCCGGCATGTAGTGGTTCAGGGAGAGCACGTTTCCAATGGCCAAAGTATATGCAGCAACCGCCCAGTGGTTACCCATGCATTCCAGTGCCTTCTTGGCATCTTCGAAGAGCGGTAAACAGTCTCCAAAGCCGGTGAACTGTGAAAACGTGGAGACTCGGTCCGTTGCAGTGCAAAGTGCCTCCACATTTGTGCGGTAGGAGGGGTCTTTCCAACAATGACGCAGCACCGAGTTGATGTTGCCAAATTCCGCTGATACCAAAGCGATGGCTGTCTTCGACTGGTCGGTCCCAAATTTCGCCGCTCCATCGGCGAGTACCATATAGTGCGCTCGTAATTCCCCGAGGGCAATGCCGCCTGGAGGTAAATGTTGCATGACGAAGTCGCGAATAGGCGAGAGGGCTCTCAGTCGACCGTTGACGTTAACCGCTAGAGCGACGGCGACCAGCGCCAGTACGCTCTTCCTTGCGCCCTTGAGCATAGGCAGAATCTTTGGCAAATCCGAGATCATGACACCTTCGGGAAGGAGGCAAAGGACAGAGAGCAATTGCGCTGCAGTTCCGTTCTGCGTCATGGTATGAGAGTTGATGGACAGTCTGATAGACACATCCAGACTCGTCAGTCGGTCCCTGCCATGGGTTTCGACGACGGCCGTTCTGTCGGAGTCGTATGCTTCTAGAAGGTCTGTCGGGCTCACAAGTTGCCCTTGATGAGCCATCAGAGTGATTGCAAGGGGGAGGCCGTCCAAACGATTCAGAAGTCGGTCGACGTTGTTGTCATGACGTCGAGCAATGGATATCCACAGTTGGCGTGCGGCATCGAGAGATAATGGTGTAATCGGATCAGCGCATGTGTCGGCCCAGTCGACACCAGCTGGCCGGACAGCCCCTCGCATCGTCACGAGGAGGGAAAGAGACGAGAGCTCGGCGAGCTTGCCTAACAGTTGTTCCACGTTAACCTTGTCTGAAGAGTCCCATGCGGTTTCAAGGTTGTCGAGGACGAGAAGGGTGCAGCCTTGAGAGAGTAGGCAGGTCAGGACGGAACGCAGAGATTCCGAACCAGGCGGTACGTGCAAGCACGTGGCTAGCACGTTGAGGATGCCTTCCGCCGTGACGAGGCCTTCGCAGCTAACAAACAGGATACGTCGGCCGTACTTGGCCTTGACCCTCCTGTTGTTGATCACAGTGGCTGCGATAGATGTCTTCCCGATCCCACCTGGACCGAGCAGAGGAATGCGGCAAGTCGCACTGCGGCAGACGAGCTCCACGATTGAATCCACGAGATTGGTTCTTCCGTGGAAGACAACAGGTGCAGGCGGTATCTCGGCGAGAAGCAAATCTTCGGGACTGTCGGAGGCAAATCAGCTCCAGTCACGACAGCTGTGATATCAGACCGTACACTTTTCCTGCAAGAGACCCAGCGACGTGCTCAATGCGATTCAGAAAGTGAGACAAAATGTCAACGTCAGAAGACAAACCTCTCTTTCCAGCCTAGCAACACGAACACCGATACGTTCCACACGAGCACCGGTTCCCACGGTATGGCTTAGCTACAAAAATGATGAGAGATGGCAGATGACGATTGTAGGAGGCGGGCATACCGCAAGCTGTGAGATGATGGAATCGAGCGTCTTTTGGAGCTTAATTCGCTCGTTCGACTCATCGAAGTTGTGTCGCCGTTTCGCAGGCGGCCGCAAGCTCTTCAGGAATACGTCCACGTCCGCAGCGGCGCTAAGGAACTTGCAATGAGTACGGACCTTCCATCACAGGGAGAAAGAGCGCGAACTTGATCAGTTCTTGCAGCAGCTTCATCGTCGGCTCATCCACATCTGAGTTTGGCGAGAGGTGACCCAGGCTCAGAACGTGTCCATTGATCAAAGCCAGCTTCTCGCCAAGATCACGGATGTCATCCCGCTGCCCCTGTACTAGCTGACAACAAGTAAGGATCAGACGGTACGGCTGCATATGTGAGACAACGTACATCGTAGATCCCGATCACTTTGTTCGTTGTTTCCACGAGGCGCTCTTTCATTGGATCCAGCTTGATGCTCACCCCTGCTTTCCATTGCGCAAGCTTATCCCGGAGAGTTGCTTGCTGCTCATTAGATGGTCCAGATGCAGTACTCATTGAAGATACTAAGGGAGGTAGCGTCCGTTGGCGAGGAGCTCGGGCTCAAAGGGGGCGCCGACCGGTGAACTTGAAGGGTAGAGCGGGCAGGTCGGATGAAGGAAACGGTTAGTGAATGCAGCCCTCAGCCGCGATGGTCTTATGGAGCAGTCAGGATGATAGCGGGATATGGACGACCCGGAGAAGACCACAGGCGCTGGATGTGCTGGCGATTAGGGCGGTGCATCGAGAAGCTCGCGGCTTCTCAGGGCAAGGCAGATGGACGATGATATCACACAGTTGCCAAACGGTGTGCGGGTCGATAACATCTGATCGCAGAGGTCAAGGAGCATCTTAGTAGACTCATGAATTAAGCATGATGTTCTGTAAAGCGAGATGTTGTTCAATCTCAACATCTGTGGTCAGTGCTGGGTGTGGTGAAGATTGATCCCGATCTTGCCGACAATGCGTTCTGATAGAACCCGACGCGAGCAAGATCCCGAAAGCTGTGGCCGAAGCCCGTCGGGCAAAGGATGCCGATGGACGGCGGTGGTTCTGCACCGCCCCTAACGGAACTGTAATTACTGTTCCGAAAGTCGCAGTGACAAGATTCCAGTACTGTAGCAGTTACTCCGCTCCTCCGGCAGAGCGGCGCAAGCAGGTTGAGAGGAAGCGAAGCGAAGCCGCGGGCTTGGCGCTTCCGTTTCCCGAAATAGCCGGGCAGCCCAGGCCGTCATCAGGGTCGTGACCATGCACCTCCACCGGGCAAGCTTGCCGTGCCCTCGCTCTCTCACAGCACCACCTCTGGCCATATGCACTTTCAGTGGAGGGCCAGATTCCCCGGGGTCGTCCCGACCGCCCGATCCACACTCTCACAAAGGCATATAACAAGGCTAGGCTGGACTGTAATTACCCCCATCTTCCCGAACTCAATACCGTGACTGGCTGATTGAAGATGGTCGAATACAAGTTCCTCACTCCCGAACAGAGAGAGCATTTCCTCGAGCATGGATGGCTCTTGGTCCCAGGGTCGATCCCGAAAGAGCACGTAGATCAGTGGATGAAGGATGTCTGGTGCGTCCTGGCCCTCCTGGCTCTCACTGGGAACATGCAAATGTTGATGTTGATGTGTGCATTCCCAGGACCCGACTCGGGTACAACCCCACCGACCCCTCTACCTGGACAGAGGAGACGATCTGGATGCCCCGGCACAGGGATATGCTCACGAAGGAGTTTTCGCCTGACGCGTACAAGGCCATGTGCGAGCTTGTGGGCGGGGAGGACAGGCTGGACAGGGTCAGGAACGCCTATTCCGGTGACCAGTTTATCGTCAACCTCGGTACGGAGTATTGGAAGGATGTGAGTGCCTATTTCCGTATGAGGGTGAGAGAGGGTGCTGACAGAAGTGGGCCGCGCGCAGCACGACATCGACCCGCGAACGATGCCTGCGTGGCATATCGACGGTGACTGGTACCGGCATTTCCTTGACAGCGGGGAGGGCGCGCTCGTCGTGATCCAAGTGTACACGGACATCCTCCCCCGGGGCGGGGGCACGTACATCTGCGAGGACGGCCTGGAGGGCATCTGCAAGTTCCTGTATGAGCACCCGGAGGGATCGGGGAACAAGCCAGAGACGGGGATGTATGATCATATTAAGAAGTGTGCGGCGTTCAAGCAGGTGCGCGGCGTCTCTCCCCTTTGCGATGAAGGGCAAGGCTGATGTGGGATGGATTTCGCAGTTCACGGCCAAGGCGGGGGATACGATCCTGATGCACGCGCACCTCCCGCACTGCACGGGCAAGAACCACCTGCGCAAGCTGCGCGTGATCGCAAACCCGCATGTGACGCTCAAGGAGCCGCTTAACTTGAACCGGGCTAACCCGGAGGATTATGTGCGTCCATCCCTTTTCATGCTGGGATGTACTAACGCGGTGCGGGCCCCCAGTCCCTCTGCGAGCAAGTCATCCTCCGCGCACTGCACAAGCCCTCTCTGCCCGAGTATCACGCTACCACGGCGCGGGAGCGGTACTACCCGCGGAACTACGTCGCCAAGTTCTCGCGCGTCCAGGGCGAGCTCGAGCGGATGGTGCATGCGGCCGAGGCGGCCGGGAAGAGCAGGGACGAGGTGGATAGCGTGTACTTGAAAGGGGAGGAGGCGATCAAGGTGCATAATGTGCGGAATGGGCTGGGTGGGGAGGTACAGGCGAGCCAGAGGATCACGGTGGCTTGAAAGGGCGTCGGGGGGATCCTCTGTGGGATCAAACGGGTATCGATTACAATCTTGCGCTCTTCCAACTGAGCTAAGCAGAGACAGATCTGTGCCGTGAAATCAACCCTATGGTGTCTCAAATAGGTCTCTCCTACCTCTGCTGTGCCCAAAACGCTGCGAAATTTGCATACTGTAGGACCCTTACATTTCATTTAACCCACCAATTGAAGCGAGCATTTGCCCCACGGGTAGATGTAGAGATTCAACCACACTCCGCTTTACGGGTCATCATGCTCAATTCATCAGTCTACTTACGTGCTCCTGGATCTCTGCAATCAGACGCTAGAAGCCAATGCACTCCGGTTTCGCAATTATGTGATATCATCGTCCATCGGCATTGCCCTGAGAAGCCGCGAGCTTTTCCGTGCACCGCCCCCATCGCCAGCGCATCCAGCGCCTAGTAGCCTTCTCGGGGTCGTCCATATCCCGTTATCGTCCTGACTGCTCCATAAGATCATCGCGGCTGAGGGCTGCATTCACTAGCTGTTTCTTTCATCGAACCTCCCGGGCACGCTCTATTCACGGGTTGGCGGCCGCTTTGATCTCCCTGCCAACTCTCCGCGCCAACGGACGCTACCTTCACTACTATCTTCAATGAATACCGCATCTGGACCATCCAATGGACAGCATCCAACTCTCCGGGATAAACTTGCCCAATGGAAAGCAGGGGTGAGCACCAAGCTCGACCCACTGAAGGAGCGCTTCGTGGAAACCACGAACAAAGTGATCGGGATCCACGATGTAAGCGTCTCGCATATGCAGCCGTACTGTCTGACCCTCATTTGTGGTCAGCTAGTGCAGGATCAGCGGGACGACATCCGTGAGCTTGGCGAGAAGCTGGTTTTAATCAATGGACACGTTCTGAGCCCGGGTCACCTCTCGCCAAACTCAGATGTAGATGAGCCGACCATGAAGCTGTTGCAAGAGCTGATCAAGTTCGCGCTCTTTCTGCCCGTGATGAAAGTTCCGTGCTGACTGCTGGCTCTCAGCGCCGCCGCAGACGTGAACGCGTTCCTGAAGAGCTTGCGGAAACGGCGACACTACTTCGACGAGTCCAAAGAGCTAACAAAGCTCCATAAGAAGCTTGATTCCATCACGTTGCAGCTTGCGGTATGCCTGCCTCCTGCAACCGACACCTGCTCTCTCTCATGTTTTCTGTAGCTGAGCCATACCGTGGGAACAGGTGCTCGCGTGGAAGGTATCGTTGTTCGTATGGACAGGCTGGAAAGAGAGGTGTGTCTACTGACGTTGACATTCTCTCTCACTTTCTCATCTCGCATCGAACAGACCGCTGGTTCTCTGGCAGGACAAGTGTACGGCTCCATACCGCTTGTGCGTTGACTCTAGCTGATTTGTAACGTGCAGCCCAGAGGATTTGCTTCTCGCCGAGATACCCCCCGCGCCTGTCGTCTTCCACGGAAGAGACGATCTCGTGGAATCTATCGTCGAACTCCTCTGCCGCAGCGAGCCCTGCCGAATTCCTCTGCTCGGTCCCGGCGGGATCGGGAAGACGTCCGTCGCAGCCACTGTGGTCAACAACAGGAAAGTCAAAGCCAAGTACGGCCCACGTATTCTGTTCGTCAGTTGCGAGGGGCTCGTCACAGCGGAAGGCATCGTAAACGCCATAGCCGCTTCCTTGCACGTACCGTCTGGTTCAGATGTTCGGCGTGCCGTTTTGACCAGGCTGCTCTCTCAAGGCTGCATCCTTCTCGTCCTCGACAACCTTGAAACCGCGTGGGACTCTCCGGACAAGGTTAACCTGGAACAACTGCTAGGCAAGCTCGCCGACCTATCGTCTCTGTCTCTCCTCGTGACGATGCGAGGCGCTGTTCGGCCGGCAGGCGTCGACTGGGCCGAAACATGTGCTGATCCCCTTACACCATTATCTCTAGAAGCCGCACGCCAACTGTGGATGTCCATCGCTCGACATCATGACGACAACGCAGACCGGCTTCTCAACCGTCTGGACGGCCTCCCGCTTGCAATCACTCTTATGGCCCATCAAGGGCAGCTCGTTAGCCCGACAGACTTGCTCGAAGCATACGACTTCGAAAGGACGGCCCTCGTCGAAACCGATGGCGGGCACCGACTGACGAGTCTGGACGTGTCTATCAGACTGTCCATCAACTCTCATACCATGTCGCAGAACGCAACTGCAGCGCAACTGCTATCGGTCCTTTGCCTCCTTCCCGAAGGTGTCACCATCTCGGAGTTGCCAAAGATTCTGCCTACGGTGCAGGGCACACGGAAAAGTGCACTGGCACTCGTCGCCGTCTCTCTGGCGGCTAACATCAAGGGACGACTGAGAGCACTCTCGCCTATCCGCGACTTCGTCATGGAGTATTTACCTCCAGGCGGCATTCCCCTCCAGGAATTACGTGCGCACTATTTGCTACTCGCGGATGAAGCGAAGAAACTTGGGACCGACCAATCCAGGGCAGCCATCACTTTGCTATCAATCGAATTTGGCAACATCAACTCGGTGCTGCGTCATTGTTGGAAAAATGCTTCCTACCGCACAGATGTCGAGGCACTACGCCTCGCAACGGACCAGCTCTTGACGTTTTCATTCTTCACCCGCTTTGGAGACTGTTTACCGCTTCTGGAAGATGCAAGGAAGGCACTGGACAGCATGGGTAACCACAGGGTGGCTGCTTTATATACTCTGGACATCGGAAAAGTGCTCTCCCAGAGCCACTACTTGCGGGCTCTCGAAATACTGCTGGACGCCAAGGCAATGTTTATGGTCATCGGCGACCGCCTGGGCGCTGCAGAATGCACGCGCAGCATCGGTGACACACTGCGCATGCTTGGCCGGTACGACGAGGCGCTGTCGAATCTGGAGCAGGCCAAGGCGGACTTCGAGACTCTCGGTAGCCGGCTGGGTGTTGCACAATGCACGAAGAGCATCGGCGAGACACTGCGCATGCTCGATTGGTATGACGATTCGATTTCGAATCTAGAGCCGGCCAAGGCAGAGTTCGAGACCATCGGCGACCGGCTGGGTGCGGCACAATGCACGCGGAGCATCGGTGAAGCACTTCGCATGCTGAACCGGTACGACGATGCGCTGTTGAATCTGGAGCAGGCCAAGGCGGAGTTCGAGGCCATCGGCAACCGGCTGGGTGCTGCACAATGCACGCAGAGCATCGGTAACACTCTGCGCATTCTCAATCGGTATGACGATGCGCTGTCGAATCTGGAGCAGGCTAAGGCGGACTTCGAGACTCTCGGTAGCCGGCTGGGTGTTGCAGAATGCATGAAGAGCATCGGTATCACACTGGCCATGCTCAATCGGCATGACGATTCGCTGTCGAACCTGGAGCAGGCCAAAGCCGAGTTCGAGACTCTCGGTAACCGGCTGGGTGCTGCACAATGCATGCAGGGCATTTGTGACACACTGTGTATGCTCAATCGGTATGGCGATGCGCTGTCGAATCTGGAATGCGCTAAGGCGGAGTTCGAGACCCTCGGCGACCGCCTGGGTGCTGCACGCTGCACGCGGAGCATCGGCGACACACTACGCATGCTCAATCGGTATGACGAGGCGCTGTCGAATCTGGAGCAGGCCAAGACGGAGTTCGAGCTCATAGGTGACCAGCTGGGAATTGCTGATTGTTGCAGGTCTCTTGGCTATCTCGCCAGCGCCCAAGGCCATTTCGAGCGAGCCAAGTTTCTGTTTAGGCAAAGCTTAGCCATCTACGAGCAGATTGGCATTCCCAATCCTACAAAGGAGTGTCGTAGAGTGCTGGAGGAACTGCAGTCCTTGACGTCTTCATCCAATGTGTACACGTGGTCAAGAGCTTTCTAGATGATGGGCAAGCCGGCAGGGTGGGATCTGGAATGGGAGGGCTCCGGTAAGTTGTGCCATGGTTTACATATATAGTTGAAACGGACAGCGAGGCCGGGAGAGGGCGCTGGGAGGGAAATGTATGTAGGTAAGGCGCTGCAAGAATTGTACTTCTTTCTTCGTGACCGTGAAAAGAGAAGCTTTGATTGCCGAATATAGCCTCAGCTTGCCGAGCTCGGCAGGCTTGGGCCATGCTACTACCCTGAGTGGAACGGTGACTCCGAGTCATCCCTCTGACAGGTTACATGCTGCCTGGGATGTGGGATATGTACTCAATCGGTGTTGGCGCGCAGCCTCGGCGAGCAAGTCATCCTGCGCGCGCTGCACAAGCCCTCTCTGCCAGAGTATCGCCCCACCTCCCCGCGGGAGCGGTACTACCCGCGGAACTACGTCGCCAAGTTCTCGCGCGTCCAGGGCGAGCTGGAGCGGATGGTGCATGCTGCCGAGGCGGCGGAGAAGAGCAGGGACGAGGTGGATAGCGTCTACTTGAAAGGGGAGGAGGCGATCAAGGTGCACAATGTGAAGAATATCGGAATGCGCTGCATAATTGGCTGGAGCTGGAGTCGAACCCGCGCCTTCCCGTTATATCCAGGACGTGCTAACCACTGCACTATCTGGCCTCACTAAGCGTGCGGATTATCCATATCCATCAAGGAATGGGCTCGGAGGGGAGGTACAGGAGAGCCAGAGGATCACGGTGGCTTGAACGAGCGCTTGGGATCAATGAAATAGCAACATCATGCAATGTCACGTATTTACTTGAACACGTTCGCACGCCAGGTTAGGGAGCAACAACTGCTCACAGAGCGTCGGGTCCTCGCCTTATGCGTGCTGGAAGCTTCCAATGCGATTTGATTGTTTAAACCATGATTCCTTGAATTTGTTATTATCCGTTGCCTGCCATCCCCATTTTGCTCTTCCTACGCAGACCGAACGCTGCACCCTCCGACCTAAGCGGGAGAGATGTAGAACCATTTGTCGACTAGAGGACGTCAGCCCGTGTGCACGGCATGCAGGGTAAGGTACGCACTGGAAGGGTCGATAGGAGCCGCAGGCTTCCTCGAGTCCCTCGGGAGGTTGGCATAGACCGGGTCGTTTTTGGTCACTAAGTCAGGCGAGGTCTGGACCGTGAGGTTGGAGCTGCGGGGGATGAGCTGGGATGCGCGGCAAGCAGGGGACAAGGCGGACGTACACAGAGATACCGCCCGCAGGGCTCGTGCCCGCGATGAGCCCGCGCCAGGCCGCGTGGCAATCCTGGATGACCTGCAGCGCGTACTTCTTATCCTTTGCCTCGCCGTTGAAGGCGAAGACGTTCTCGGGTTTGCCGTCGGCTGGGCGGGGTGCGGGTCAGCGTGTGTGCGAGGGTGCTAGAGGTGCACGCACGGATCTTGTAGATCCTGAACCATTCGTTGGTGGAGCGGACGAGGCCAGGGAGGACTTTCTCCACATCGTCGATATCGTTCAGCTTAGCCGCGAGCGGGTCGGTCACGTCGATCACGAGCACCTTCCAGTCCGTCTCGCCCTCGTCCAGCAGGGCCATGATTCCGAGGACTTTTACCTGTTTGACCTGGCCAGTGTACCCGACCTGCTCGCCGATCTCGCACACATCAAGAGGGTCGTTGTCCCCCTTTGCCTGCGTCTCGGGGTCGGTGTGGTTCGGGTCTTCCCAGGTCTGCCCGGGCAGGTGGTCAGGCTGCGCTCCATTGAGACCCTATGCTGGGAAGCAGGCGCACCTGGGGAAAGGCGCCATAGTTCCATATATAGCCCTTGTAGGGAAATACATTGCGGACAAAGCGCAATTTGCCCTTCTTGATATCCTGCTTGATGGGGTTGAACGGCTCCTCCTTTGAGATCTCCATCTTTGCGTTCGTCCAGCGTGGGACTTCCACGATCATGTTCAGGATCCCGGCCTTTTGGTCGGCGAAGAGCGGGATGTCGTGGAAGGGCGAGACGATCGAGCCATTTGATTCGGTGTATACGCGGTGGTCTGCCTGATGGTCAGTCGCTGCTGGCCAGGTGGGGGGAGGGACGCACCAAGGGTGTTGGGAGCGCCGATGAGGCGAGGTACGTATTCTGCGTCTAGCAAGTTAGCGCCTCGTCACCTGGGAAAATAGGCTGAATCTCACGCGAAGACATGGCTTGCTCAAGGTGGGGTGTGAGGAAAGGGCAGAAGTGCGAGTGCGAGGTCAGGGTCGTTCTTGTTGGCTGGGCGCTCGGAGCCAATCCCCTCGCGCAACGCAGACATGCTGCACGGGGCCAGCCGGGTGCGCGCTGTCGTGCTCAAGCAATGCAGCTTTGGCTGGGAAAGGTCAATATACGGAAAGGTTGGAAGGCTGTCTATCCAGTCGTGCAGCGCGATGTCTCACCGAGCTGTCCACTGGAATACGTGAATACCTCGACCGCACAAACGCGATGACGTCCGGTTCTGATGAAATTCTGGTACGAAACACCATCCATGCATGCTGCTCTCAATCAGGGATCACCGGCCATGAGGGAAGCCGCGAGAATGACGGAAGCATTCCTCGAGTCGCCGGCTAACCGCTAGGGCGACCGACAGCGACGGGCGCGAGGCCTCCACACCCTATCCCTCCTAACCGCGCACGACCAGTCAGCGTCCAGCCATCCCATACCACTAGAGTCCGCCCAACATGCTCAAGGTGCGTAGTTCGCTGTAGGGAAGACGGGCAGGCGCTGACTGGGGGCACAGATCTGGAGCATGAAGAAGAACGAGGAGACGGCGGCGAAGAAGAAGCCAAAGGTGTCTGCGGCTCAGATCCGATTGCAGAAGGGTGCGCGTGTCTCTGCCACTGCAGGATGAACCGCATATATTGACTGACTGGGCAGACCTGACAGAGTTAGAGGAGTTCAAGACGATGACGACGGACTTTCCGGACCCGGCCGACCTGCTCCATTTTAACCTGATAATAACGCCAGACGAAGGTACGATGGTAACGCTCGCCGCACGCTGGCGCTGACTAATGCATACCAGGCTTCTACAAGGGCGGCAAGTTCCTCTTCTCATTCAACATTAGCACCAACTACCCGCACGAGCCGCCAAAGGTAAAGTGCATGCAGAAGGTGCGTTTTTGGCGACCCGCGGCGAGCGGGCATGGCATGGATGCTGATTAACGGGCAGATCTACCACCCGAACGTCGATACCGAGGGGAACGTGTGCCTGAATATACTGAGGGAGGACTGGAAGCCGGTGCTGAACCTGAACGCGATCCTCGTCGGGCTGCAGTTCCTGTTCCTGGAGCCGAACGCCGAGGATCCGCTGAACAAGGGTGTGCCCCTCCCACAAGCCTTGTGGATCCTTTACTGATGCACGCCGCAGAGGCGGCTGAGGAGCTGAGACGAGATCGGGAAGCGTTCGCCAAGAACGCCTCCCTCTCGATGCGGGGCGGGACGATCCGAGGGCAGACGTACGAGCGTGTGCTCGCAACGCCATAATCCCTCCTCCGTCTCTCCGCTTCGATTGGTCCTTGCCGCTACTGCCGAGGCAGGCTCTGGGCGTATGGGCCTAGACGGGCATCACTCTGCCCCACCACCACGCACCGTCACCTCGTGTTCCAATCTACGGCATGTGTACTGCATACCCCATCACTTTTTCCTGTAATGCCCTGTATGAATGATGAATGGATTTGCTGCAACTAGTTCTGCTAGAGTATGGCGGCGTTTCTTATCCGATGCGCGTATTCAAATGCCTGATGACGGATTTGCTGCCACTACTTCTGCTAGAGTATAGTGGCATTTCTTATCCGCTGTGCGTATTCAACTGCCGCGATAAGTCGTGTAGGAATAAGGGCTCAGCAGCAGCGGGATATGATAGTGCTCCTCTGGCTTCTTGAGGAAGAAAGTGATCTACGCGGCCTCTGTCAGCCGCATGGGCAAAGTCGGGAAAACGCGCCTACCTCTACGACAGGGTAGAAACACTCTCGGCCACCAGCCGCAAAGTAAGCGCCCGTATCGAAGCACACTTTGTACGTTCCGACCTCGAGCGTGCCGGGAGGCAGAAGGGTCGTGCACCGCCCGTCCGCGTCCGTTCTCCTGCTATGATGTCAGCGGGAATGCGTATATAGTCGGAAGGATGCGGCTGCCGTTACCCGCTTGCGAGGAGAGCGCTTGATGGCTGCCCATCGCTGGTGGAAGTCAAGCGATAGACGCTCACGGGAATGTCCGAGCCGGGCTTGCCCAGTACCGAGTCTAGGACTAAGTCGTCTCATTCAGCTTTACGCATTCGGGCACGGGAGTAGGGCGTACCGTGGCATGTGATTGGTGATCTGGCCATCGGTGTGCGTGTTCACTGGCACAGCCCAAGATGAAAGAACGGTTGAGGCCCGGGGATGACTCGGACGGTCCCACGTAGCGGAAGCAATCGTAAGAGCCCGGCACTTTCCCCAGGTACGAACTGTTGCCTTTACAGTATACTGCGCTGCAGCGTCTGAAGGTGCTCTCGGAGTTCCAGAGGGGGTTTTGGGCGCCCTAAGGGCCTTACAACCTTCGAGCAACGTTGTAGCGTTTGTGACGCTTCCGTGCGCTCTTGCTCCCCTTCTGGCACGCGTTCCTCTGCAGGCCCTTTCAGGTGACTGGGCTTATCCGGCTGATAGGCGTCACCTTGGACACGAATTTCCCCTCTCGCACGCCGTTGTCGCCGACCACTGATGAGGGGGGTTCGTGTGCCAGAAACCGTCACGGTACAGCGAGAATGGATCGGCACGGTGAGGTTGCACTCAGGGTGAATCGTGCCGAGCTTGGCAAGCTGAGGCTATATTTGGCAGTCAAAGGTTCCCATTTCACGGTCACGAGGAACGAATTACAATTATTCCTGTAGCTCCTTACCTACATACACTTCCTTCCCAGTGCCCTCTCCTGGCCTGACTGGCGGTTTCGAATATATATGTAAACCATGTCACAACTTACCGGAGCCGTACCATCCAAGATCCCACCCCGACGTCTTGCCCATCTTCCAGAAAGCCGTTCATCTCGTTTACACGTTGGATGAAGGCGTCAGGGACTGCAATTCCTCCAGCACTCCCCGACATTCTTTTGTACAACTGGTGACGCCAATCTCGTGGTAGATGACCAGGCTTTGCTCAAACATTAACCTGGCTCGCTCTGAATCGCCTTGATCGATGGCGAGATATCCAAGACACCTCCCACATTCGGCAATTCCGAGCCGGTCACCTATGAGTTCGAAGTCTGCTTTCGCCTGCTCCAGACTCGACAGCGCATCGTCATACCGATTGAGCAAGCGCAGTGTGACACCGATGCTCTTCATGCAGTGTGCAGCACCCAGTCGTTCGCCGATGGTCTCGTACTCCGCCTTGGCATGTTCCAAACTCGACAGCGCATCATCATACCGATGGAGCATACGCAATGTGTTACCGATGCTCTGCATGGATTGTACAGAACCCAACCGGTGGCCGATGGTCTCGAACTCCGCCTTGGCATGCTCCAGACTCGACAGCGCTTCGTCATATCGATTGAGCATGCGCAGTGTGATACCGATGCTCTGCATGGATTGTGCAGCACCCAACCGGTGGCCGATGGTCTCGAACTCCGCCTTGGCCTGCTCCAGATTAGACAGCGCATCATCATACCGATGGAGCATGCGCAGTGTGATACCGATGCCCTGCATGCATTGTGCAGCACCCGCTCCGTCGCAGATGTTCTCGAACTCCGCCTTGGCTTGCTCCAGATTCGACAGCGCATCATCATACCGATTGAGCATGTGCAGTGTGTTACCGATGCCCTGCATGCAGCGTGCAGCACCCAGGTGATCACCAATGGTCTCGAGCTCCGCCTTGGCCTGCTCCAAATTGGACAACGCATCGTCATTCCGATTGAGCATGCGCAGAGTGTCACCGATGCCGTGCATGCATTGCGCAGCACCCCGCCGGTCGCCGGTATTCTCGAACTCCGCCTTGGCCTGCTCCAAATTCGACAACGCATCCTCATTCCGATTGAGCATACGCAATGTGTTACCGATGCCCTGTACGCATTGTGCAGCACCCAGCCGATCGCCGATGTTGTCGAACTCCGCCTTGGCTTGCTCCAAATTCGACAGTGCGTCGTCATTCCGATTTAGCATGCGCAGTGTGTCACCGATGCCGTGCATGCATTGCGCAGCACCCAGTTGATCACCAATGATCTCGAGCTCCGTCTTGGCCTGCTCCAGACTCGACAA
>KV417284.1:273058-287844 GCA_001630345.1 Calocera viscosa TUFC12733 | reverse complement strand
CGCAGTGTGTCACCGATGCCGTGCATGCATTGCGCAGCACCCAGTTGATCACCAATGATCTCGAGCTCCGTCTTGGCCTGCTCCAGACTCGACAACGCATCGTCATTCCGATTGAGCATACGCAGTGTGTCACCGATGCCGTGCATGCATTGCGCAGCACCCCGCCGGTCGCCGGTGTTCTCGAACTCCGCCTTGGCCTGCTCCAAATTCGACAGCGCATCATCATTCCGATTGAGCATACGCATTGTGTCACCGATGCCCTGCATGCATTGCGCAGCACCCCGCCGGTCGCCAATGGTCTCAAACTCCGCCTTGGCCTGCTCCAGATTCGACAGCGCATCGTCACTCCGATCGAGCATGCGCAGTGTGTTGCCAATACTCCACGTGCATTCTGCAGCACCCAGTCGGTCGCCGAGGACCTCAAACATTGCCTTGGCGTCCCGCAGTACTTCGAGAGCCGGCATGTAGTGGTTCCCGGACAGCACATGTCCAATGTCCAAAGTATATGCAGCAGCCGCCCCGGGGCGACCCATCCTTTCCAGAGCCTTCTTTGCATCTTCCAGAAGCGGTAGACAGTCTCCAAAGCCGGTGAAGTATGAAAACGTTAAGAGCCGGTCCGTTGCGATGCAAAGTGCCTCGACATCTATGCGGAAGGAAGCACCTTTCCAACAATGACGGAGCACCGAATTGATGTTGCCAATTTCGGGTGATAGCAAACCTATGGCTGTCCTCGACTGATCCGTCCCAAATTTCTCCGCTTCATCCGCGAGTAGCATATAGTGGGCACGTAATTCCACGAGGGAAATGCCGCCGGGGGGTAAATGCTCCATCACGAAGTCGCGAATAGGCGAGAGTGCTCTCAGTCGTCCATTGACGTTAGCCGCCAGAGCGACGGCGACGAGCGCCAGTGCACTTTTTCGTGTTCCCTGCACCGTAGGCAGAATCTTTGGCAAGTCTGAGATGGTGACGCCTTCGGGGAGGAGGCAAAGGAGTGAGAGCAGTTGGGCTGCATTTGGGTTCTGCGACATGGTATGAGAGTTGATGGACAGTCTGATAGACACATCCAGACTCGTCAGTCGGTCCCCGCCATCGGTTTCGACCAGCGCCGTCCGTTCGGACTCGTATGCTTCGAGCAGGTCTGTCGGGCTCACGAGTTGACCTTGATGGGCCAGAAGAGTGATTGCAAGCGGCAGGCCGTCCAGACGGTTCAGAAGCTGGTCTACGTTGTGATCACGTCGTCGAGCAATGGACATCCATAGTTGGCGTGCGGCATCATGAGATAATGGTGTAAGGGGGTCAGCACATGTCTCGGCCCAGTCGACACCTGCCGGCCGAACAGCGCCTCGCATGGTGACAAGGAGTGAGAGAGACGATAGTTCGGCGAGCTTGCTCAGCAGTTGCTCCACGTTGGTCTTGTCCAGAGAGTCCCAAGCGGTTTCAAGGTTGTCGAGGGCGAGAAGAACGCAGCCTTGAGACAGTAGGGAGGTCAGGACGGCACGCAGAACTTCTAAACCAGGCGGTACGTGCAAAGAAGCTGCGAGGGCGTTGAGGATGCCTTCCGCCGTATCGAGCCCTTCGCAGCTGACGAAGAGGATGTGTCGACCGTACTTGGCTCTGACTCTCCTATTATTGATCACAGCCGCCGCGACAGATGTCTTGCCGATCCCGCCGGGTCCGAGTAGAGGAATGCGACAGGTGGTATTATGGCAAGCGAGTTCGACGATAGATTCCACCAGATCGTCTCTTCCGTGGAAAACGACAGGCGCAGGGGGCATCTCGGCGAGAAGCAAAAGCTCTGGACTGTGCGTGGCAAATCAGCTTCGGTCGAGACAACGGTGTTATGAGATCGTACACTTGTCCTGCAAGAGAACCGGCGGTCTGCTCAATGGGATCAGAGAGTGAGACAGAGTGTCATCGTCAGTAGACACACCTCTCTCTCCAGCCTATCCATACGAACAACGATACCTGCCACACGAGCACCGGTGCCCACGGTATGGCTTAGCTGCAAAAGCCATGAGAGAAGGAAGATGTCGATTGTAGAAGGCGGGCATACCGCAAGCTGCGACATGATGGAATCGAGCCTCTTATGGAGCTTTGTTAGCTTTTTCGACTTGTCGGAGTTGTGCTGCGGTTTCCGCAAGCTCTTCAGAAATGCGTCTACGTCTGCGGCGACCCCAACGACCGGCAATCAGAATGGACGTTCCATCACGGGGAGAAAGAGCGCGAACTTGATCAGCTCTTGCAGCAGCTTCATGGTCGGCTCATCCACATCTGAGTTTGGCGACAGGTGACCCGGGCTCAGAACGTGTCCATTGATCAAAGCCAGCTTCTCGCCAAGCTGACGGATGTCGTCCCGCTGCTTCTGCACCAGCTGACAGCAAAGAGGATCAGACAGTACGGCTGCAAATGTGAGACGACTTACATCGTAGATCCCGATGACTTTGTTGGTGGTTTCCACGAGGCGCTCCTTCATTGGGTCGAGCTTGGTGCTCACCCCTGCTTTCCATTGTCCAAGCATGTTCCGGAGAGTTGATTGCTGTCCATTAGATGATCCAGATGTTGCACTCATTGAAGATACCAAGGGAGGTAACGTCCGTTTGCGAGGAGATCAAAGCGGCGGAGGATCGGTGAACTTGAAGGGTAAAGCACGCCGGGGGGGTTGGATGAAAGGCACAGCTAGCTGATGCAGCTTGGAGCTGCGATGGTTTTTATGGAGCAGTCAGGACGATAACGGGATATGGACGACCCCGAGAAGACCACAGGCGCTTAATGTGCTGGCAATGAGGGCGGTGCACGGAAAAGCTCGCGGCCCCTCAGGGCAAGGCCGATAGATGATGATATCACGTCGTTGCGAAAAGAGTGCACTGACATGTAGAGTCTGATCACAGAGATCCAGGAGCAGGTAAGTGGACTGATGAGTTGAGCATGATGGCCGGTAAAACGGAGTGTCATTTAATCTCTACATCTGCCAGTGCGGCAATGGTTTCTATGAGATGTAAGGGTCCTGTCGCGACGCGCGCAGAGGATGCAAATTTCTCAGCGGCTTGGGCACAGAAGAGATAGGGAAGGCCTATTCCAGACACCATATGGCTCCTATTAGCGGTGGCTTCAATATCTGCCTCTGCTTAGCTCAGTTGGAAGAGCGCAAGACTGTAATGGCTCACGGAATCATCTTGAGGTCGCTAGTTCGAACCTGGCAGCAGAGAGATACGCTTCTTTTGTATCGAATCTCTTATGGGGGAACAACGATTTTGTCGAGCGGAAGAGGCGGAAGGAGGCAAACGAGGCGAGACGAAGGCTTTCCGTGAAGGGAAAACGACGCGGGAAAAAGGACCCTGACGCCCAATTTCATTTCATTTGCTCAGGGGACGGTCTGCGCAACTTTTGAAGGCCTCTCAAGTTGTTCAAACCAGGAGAATCTCTGTTGAATCCCCGTTCTCCGACGAGCGAGCTTGAGCCAAACAGACGGAAGCAAAAATAATATAAACGGAAGCAAACAGACAAACGTCACATTCTCGACACGAGGAGCGCGTCGACCCTTGCTCGCGCCGCGCCGCCCCACATCAGGAGCACACCTTCAACCGCCCCGCGCTCAGCCCTTTCCTACGTCCCTGTTGGTGACGACCATTATTGATCGCAAGGGGAGGCACTCACGACTGCGCTTCGGACATCGCACCGCCGTAGGCCTGGGAGTCATGGCTGCTCCAAAGCCGGCCACTCCACCACCTCCCAAGCCATTGGTACCGGAAAGCTGGTTTGATGTCGCCTCTCAGCGCTCATACGTGATCGGAGTGGGCGTCGTATTGCAGGTGCGCACCAGCGTGACTTTGGTTTGCCGCTCTCCTCTGACGCGCATACAGAGCATCAAACTGTTCGAGTTGTTGCGACATTACGTCCCACAACTGTCCGGCTCTTCGCTACCGTGGTTGCTCTATAAATGGAGCTTTGTGGATGCAGCATACATCTTGCTAGTGCCCCTGCTACGAATACCATGGTTAACGGCACCACCGTCTGCTCGGGTTCGGCTGGTTCTGGTGGCACTTCTCTTCAATTGGCTTCTGATGGGCAACTACACGGCAAGTCGTCCCTACGTGTATGCGCATCGTGCTCATATGTGTGTAGATACCCACTACTCTTCTCATCCCAACCTCTGTTCGAGGTGCGTGATCTGACCTGCCTGCGACCTATGCTGATAGATGCAGGCATGTTCGACTACCAACTGTCCATCTCCGAGCACCGTGTGCGCGTACAGGACGTGGTACAACCTCATTCCCATATCATGGGGCAGCATACAGTCCGCCTGTCACCTGTCAAGTGAGTCCAGCGCATATAGCCAGCGTATGGGATGCTAATCGTACATTAGCACGGCCGAGCTCAACCCGCAGGGACTGCGGCACTGCTTCACGTCGGGCCAGAGGCCTATCAGCGTTCCCGTACTGGTGAACAACACCGTCCCCCACAATATCAAGTTCAGCATAGAATCTCTGGAGGACGCGTCTGACATCCGGTTCATCATCGTCGACCGGCACGGATTGGGCAACCTGGCTTTGGTGCAGAGGTACCCGTCTGGTATGCCAGAAGAAGAGTTCGGTCCTGAGCCACCGCAGCGCAAGTCTATCGAGATGAACCCCGAGGGGCAGAGTCCATTACAGCTTGAGGATACGAAAGGGCTGGTGTACATCAAAGTTGATCGGCCCGGTATTGTCCGCCTGGAGAGCATTCTTGACTCTGACGACGAGGAAATCCACCTTGTTGGCGGCAGCTCGATCACCATCCCCGAGTGCCCAAATGTCAGCTTCCTGGTAGATTCGCGCGAGCCGCACTCTATACCGAAATGCCAAGGAGACACCTTTGAGGGCACTCTGATAGTGAAGGGATTGCCACCGCTGTCCGCGCACTACTGGAGGGACTTCGATGGGAAACGAGAGGACTTGTACGCCAATGGCATCGATGACGACTCGAAGGTGCGCACCGTGTACCGCCATATATGCTTTTTATTCATATCTTCCAGGTCTCTCGAGGTGTTCAAACCATCCAAGTACCTGTACCACTCGACCTCCCAAAAGCTGGATCCTACTCGTATGGCTTGACGTCAGTCACGGATGGTTTGGGCAACACGGTAACAGAAGGACATCTGCCAAGTACAAGCTTGAGCGGCTTTACCATCCGCGTGCTCTCCCAGCCGAACGTGCAGTGGACTGCCTGCTCAGTCGAACGACCCAGAAGTATGGCGAAAGGAGCATCTATGAGTCTTCCCCTACGGGTCAGTAATGGCAACGCCTCCGACGCACCATGGGAAGTCCACATCCAGCACACGTCTCCGGATGGCAAAACGAAACAGCTGCGCCAAGTGTCTTTCCAGACCCTCCGTACGCAGAGCATCGAGGTCAGCGAGCCGGGTGACTATACCCTTACTGGCGTCAACGGCAAACTATGCGATGGTATTGTGAAGGAGCCCGAGGTCTGCCGCGTGCTTGTCTGGCCTGAGCCAAGCTTGCAGGTGGAATTCGAACCCCTCGTTGACAAGAATTGGTAAGCCCTCGAGCGTCTGACTTGCACGATTCTAACAACCATACACAGCGACGTGGAAACGGGGTTCATAGCGCATGTAGTGTTCCAGGGAACGCCTCCATTCTATGTGTCCTATTCTGTCAAGAAGGACGGTCGCGCCGTGGATACGAAGCATATTCCCGGCATTCAGAATACCCAGTATGACGTGCAGCTAGAGCCTAACCAAGGTCCGGGAAGCTATCAATATAGCCTCACCGAGTTCGGCGACCAGCATTACAAGAAGCAGAAGCCATCACAGCAGACCAGCACGGCGACACAAGTTGTGCACACACATGCTGATGCCGACTTGGTCCGATCTGCGCAGCCTATAAAACTCTGGTCCTGCTCCGGGGACAATCTGGATGTCGATATCAAGCTGCAGGGTGTCGCACCTTGGAATGTCGAATTCCAGATATCCAGTCCAGGCGAAACGAAGCCTCTTCGTGTTACCGGGATCACGTCCAAGGATTATCAAGTGAATATTCCTCTTCCGTCGGATATCAATGAATATGGAGGACACTTTGATATCGCTCTCGGTGCGCCCCTTGCTTGTTGTGCTTGTCCGTCGTGCTGATCGGGAGTAGTGAGCATCGAAGACAAGAAACAATGTCGTCGTACCCTTAACAGGCCTCGAATTGGCGTGGACGTCTCTCGTAACAAGGTTTGTTATTGAACGTCCCATGAGTCTGTTGAATTCACGTGTACTCGTAGGCAACTGCACGGTTCACCGGTGTTGCCGCTGGAACGAAGGATGTGCATATTATCCAGGGTGATTCCACGAAACTGCCTCTTCGTGTCACGGGTGACGGGGTAAGCTCTGTGACCGCTGGGTTACGCATGATAGCTAACAGGACATAGCCAATGCGAGTGCGATGGGAGAACATCGACGATGGCGTGCCTCAGTGGACCACGGTAAAGGGCCAAAACGAGGATCTGACCGTTTCTCATGCCGGGAGATATCGCCTCCTGCAAGTTGAGGATGCCCATGGCTGTGCCGGCTATTGCGATGAGCAGATTTCTGCTCCAATAACGTTCATCGATCGTCCCTCCGCCCGCTGGCCAACCACTGCTGGTGAGCTAGACAACGGCAATCTGGTCCGAAGGGCGATCTGCGAAGGTGCTTCTGACCACGTCGACTTGGAACTGAGTGGTAAGCATACGAGGCTTTCTGCTGGACCTTGCTGACTCCCTGAAAGGTGCTCCTCTCTTCACTATTGGCTACAAGCATGAGCTGGAGGGGCATCCGTCAGAGGCCCCGCTCTTGGAGATTGCAAGCCCATTGAAATCCGCGAGGATCGAGCTTGTTTCCTCGCCACCCGGCAAACACATATATACCGTGGACGTCTTGAAAGACAATAATTACGCGATTCGAACGCCTAATCTACCACGACTGGAGCAAGAAGTCTTGGCGAAACCCTCCGCCTCTTTCAAGTCGGACGCTCGACTTCCATTCTGTTTGCACGACTCTTTGGTGCGCCGCAAAGGATTCCCGAACGCAGAGATCGCCTTAAAAGGTGAGGCGCCATTCGAAGTAGCATTGTCCATCAAGAATTCAGATTCTACTTCGCGGCGGACCGAACTGATTCAGGTGACATCGAATCAGTGGGATGTCGAGTTCCCGAGCTATACCTTTGATAAGATTGGCCCACATGTGGTACGAATCGAGTCGATCAAGGACGCGAACGGCTGTCCAGAGGCGCCTTCCGACTCGGATGCTCGCTCCCTCTTCATGGATGTCGCCGAAACGGCCGCTATATTGCCCATGGAGACACGCTCGGACTACTGTGTGGGCGATACCCTGCAATATCAACTGGAAGGAACCTCGCCCTGGATTGTCACGTACGACTTTAATGGCCGAGAAAGCCGGCCGACATCGAAAACGGCCAAGTTCAGTCGCGTGGCGGAGAAGGCAGGCGTCTTCACGGTCAAATCGATCTCGCACCAGAACAACCTTTGCGTTACGGAGGTTGACAACGTCAAGGCGGCCATCCATGACCTTCCTTCTGCAGTCGTTTCCGCGGGTCGTACAGCCGTGGAGAGCATCAGAGAAGGAGATCAAGCACAGATTGCCTTTGCGTTCAGTGGCGAGCCGCCCTTCACTTTTACATACCAGCGATCCGAGATCAGCAAGAAGGGAAGGCCTGGCAAAGTGCTCGAGACGCATACAATAACTGGTCATAAGGAAAAGGAATACCGATTCTCATCGGCTTTGGAAGGTGCGTTACGTTGATCTTTCTTTGTGGCCTTGACCAACACACAGCAGGAACGTGGACAGTCACGTTTATTGCCGACAAGTACTGTCGATACCCTCCAGTCCCACCTGCAAGCGTCGAGGTCACGGCTGAAACCATATAAACATCACCCACGGTCTAATCTTCTCTGCATATTCATTGGCTCGCACGCATATATCATTTCTCTTTTCTGTCTGCCGCAACACGCATACTGTACTTATATCAATCGTTAATGCATGCAATTACTACGTTGATTTGATTGGTGTCCTCGTCTTCTCTTCTTGCTACGCGGACTGACTATTGCAAGCTCAGATCTGTGCAGAAGAGATGTAGAACCACTTGGAGACTAGGAAAAGTCAGCCGATGTACCCGATATGCATCGGCCGTAACCGATACGCACTGGAAGGATCGATGGGGGCAGGAGGCTTCCTCGAGTCCGTAGGGAGGCCGGTGTAAACAGGGTCGCTCTTGCGAACAAACCCAGGGGAGTTCTCGATGGTGGTGTTGGTGCTGGCGTGAGATCAGCTTGCGTTCAATGCACGGGGATTTGGGCACGTACATGGATATCTCGTATGAGGGGGTCTTGGCGGGCGTCTCGCCGGTGATGAGACGACGCCAAGCCTCGTGGCACTCATGGATGATCTCGGTCGCGTATTTCTTGTTCTTCGCCTCACCAGAAAAGGCGAACGCGTTTTCGGGCTTGCCGTCGGCTATGTAGCCGCATTAGCACGCACGTAGGACGCTGCGACAAGGCACTCACGGATCTTGTAGATGCGGAACCACTCGTTCGTGGCCCGAATCAGACCAGGGAAATGCCTCTCCACGTCCTCGATATCGTTGAGCTTCGAAGCATGCGGGTCGTTGACGTCGACGACGATGACCTTCCAGTCGGTCTCGCCCTCGTCCAGCAGCGCCATGATGCCGAGCACCTTGACCTGCTTGACCTGACCCGTATAGCCGACCTGCTCGCCAATCTCGCACACGTCCAGCGGGTCGTTATCACCCTTCGCCTTGGTCTCGGCGTGCGTCTGGTTGGGGTCCTCCCATGTCTATGTGCAGGGTCAGGGTTCACTTCAGACCCTAGCGGGCGAGTGCACTCACCTGCGGGAAGGCGCCGTAGTTCCAGATGTAGCCGTGGTGGGGGAAGCAGTTCCTCACAAACCGCAGACGGCCCTTCTTGATATCCTGCTTGATCGGGTTGAATGCCTCCTCCTTTGAGATCTCCATCTTTGCGTTCGTCCAGCGTGGTACCTCGACGACCATGTTGAGGATGCCGTTGCTGGCATCCGCGAAGAGCGGGATGTCGTGGAAGGGCGAGACGACGGTACCATCCTTCGTCTCGGGATATATGCGGTGCTCTACAGAAAGTCAGCCCGGTTGCTCCAGAACCAAGCGCGTATATGCGCGTAAGCACGCACCAAGGGTGTTGGCAGCGCCAATGAGGCGAGTCCCGAACGCAGCTGCGCGCAACAAGTCAGCACGCTCCACCGGTGGCATCGGCAGGCAGCCAAAGCTCACGGAAAGACATTGTTCGTTCAGTGTGCGCTGTGAGGAGTTGAGCGGTGTGCTGGAGACGGCGCAGTGCGGTTGCTCGCATGCAGTTCAGTTCAGAGCAGACGCTCGTACGGGGTCAAATGACACGCACTTTGGGCGTTCCGCTCGGAGCCAATCACGTCGCGCGACAACGACATGATGCTACACTGCGACCGAGGCTTGAACGTTGTCTACCGCCAAAGGGTGGGCGGCTTCACTGGAACATCAAGTCGGGGGTGCATATATTCTGCTTTCGATGTCACCGAAGAACACCAACATGCATGAATTCCATGAGCGTATAACCGGATATAACCGGCTATATGCAACATGTGCCACAAGAAGAAAGTCCAAAACTTAATTCCTTGTTTGCCAACTACCTGGATCGAACAGGTGACCATTACATCTCAGCAGGTGCTTCAGTGTACCGCGCTCCCAGCTGCGCCAAGTCGGCATTCGGTAGATAATGCTGCCAAAATAACCATCTTATCATACATAATGCCTGTGGAAAAACGCGACACCGGTGGGTATACAGTAACTCTGGGCGTTCCGATTTCACTTCAACAGAACTGATCCGCGTACATGGACTTTAAGTACTCTGCTGTGGCACGACAAACATGGGAGTCGCACTCATCGACATCTGAGGCATAATCCTGGCCCCGCCCCCCCTGCTGAACATGACGCCCCTAGGGCCCGACGGCGGGGGAGGGTCAGAGCCGATTGGCAGTCCGCCCCTCGACACCTGCTCGCCTAAGATGGCGACCTGCTCCAGTAGAATCTCGGCGGATGTCTTCTTGCTGTCTTGCTCCGATTCATAGTCCGCGAGCGACAAATCGCTGGCCGACCGCAGCAGGAAGGAGAGAAACAGTTCCTTCAAGAAAGCGAAACTCCACTCTTCGGTCTTGTCTGCGATGTCATTGCCGAGCTCGTTTATGCTCTTGTCGCCAAAGTCGAACTCGCCCGCTGCCTGGATCTTTCCAAGCCACTTGAGGATGTAGCGCTGACGCAGCTCCAGCGTGGGTAGGTTGAAATTGTACTTCTGGTCGAATCGAGAAGGGCGACGCAGGATGGAGTCGTCAATCCTCTCCGGATGGTTCGTGGTGGCAATTGTAAGAATACCTTCGTTTCGTTCCTGCAAAAGTATAAGGACCTGCATTAGGATGAAGAGGAGAAACGCACCAAGCCATCCAGTTCGTTCAGGAAGAACGAGCGAATATCGTCCTTAACCATCGCATCGAGGTCTTCCAGAACGATGATGCACGGCGCCTGCATGCGTGCAAACTGGAAGATCATGCGGATGCCATGCTCGGCACCGCGCTGCGCGTCGAAGCTCTTGACGTAGAGGCAGCGGACGTTTTTGGCGATCGCGTCCTTGAGCAGCACCTGGATAGTCTGCGTCTTGCCGTTCCCCGGCGGGCCGAGGAGCAGGATGCCGCGTTTCCAGGCCACGTTCAGGTTCTGATAGATCTGCTTGGATGCGAAAAACGTGTCCGTGTTCGCCTTGAGGCGTCGGATCAGAGATTCATCGAGGACAATGTCGTCTACATCGTGTCGTTAGCACACAAACGCCAGGAATAGAATGGAGCGGACGCACCCCATTCAGCCTGTTCGATCGCCTTGAAGAGCGCAGCATCCTTCTGCCAATGCCCCTGCGTAAACATCCAAATCTCGTCCTTCAACGCGGCGCTCCAGTCATACACCTCCTTGACCAGTTCCCTCCCGGCCGAGTCGTCCACCCCATCGAACACGAAATGGAAAGTCCTGATGCGCATGCCATTGTTGGCCATCCAACTCGCGCACATGACGCGAAACTTCGTCCCCCGGTGCTCGAAGGCCACCGCGCCGTCCCGCAGGGACAAGCGGGTCGAGCTCTCCTTCTCATACCCGCCATCAACATGCTCTATCCGCCTAAACGCGCCTGGCTCGCCCTCGGACACGCTCTCCGGGTGCCCCTGCGCGCGCAGGAAGGCGGAGAGCGCGAAACCGCCGTCCTCGACGAAGACGTGCTGCTTCTCAGGGTAGAGAGCGCGGGTGCGCGTGAAGAGCGCAAAGGCGGTGTGGTTATCGGTGCCTGCGAAGTAGGCGCCGAGGCTGGAGACGAAGGGGTCGGTCGGGGACATGCTGGGCTGGTGAGGGATGAGGTGGGCGTGGACGGCTGGGGCTTTATATGAGTCTGCAGTGCTGATGCTCCTGCGATACGCTGGGCACGGACCATGCGTACAACAAAGCACAGCTATGTTGGAAGCGTACAGCTGCTGCTCGGCAGGATATCAAGCCGCAGCGATGGCGAGTCATCCTGCCACCTGGCACTCCAACATCAGGAGTGCCGACGTGTAGGGAGTCAACGCGCTGTGTACGTGGTGGTGGTCAGGATGAGTCGCGCACTGGCACGTCGCGCGTCACAAACGCGCACGGAATAGCACGTGCAGTCCTCATCCTTCTGAGGCTCGCTGCGCACATACAGTACACTCATAGTATACATTCATCTTTTGCATATAGTATACAGGACTGCCTCATATCAGGTATTCTCTCAAGTCATCAGTGCGATCTGCCTCAGCTCGCTGCAATCAACAATCAGCGCCTCTCCTCTTGCACAGGATACGGCGAAAGCGTGACTCACTTCTCGACCTGCTGCCCGACCTTCATGACCTCGTAGTGCTCCTTCCCGCCCAGCTCTCCCTCAGTCTCGCACCGTGTCTCCGCGTCCCGCTCAAGCGCGTCAATAGGGCGCAGCGTAAAGTCCGAGGAGAGGTGGTAGAAGAACGTGCTCGAGATGCGGATGAGCGGCCGGCCTGTGGGACGGATGCGCTCCATCGCCTGTCCGGTCTCTTAGACCCACTCCGTACATAAAGTGACAAGGCGCACCTGGAGAGTAGCGTCGTTCACGACGACTTCATGATACCCTGCTTTGACGAGTCCGCCGCTCAAGTGCTCCAGCTGCCGCCCTGCCTGCACCAGCAAACACCCCTCGGGGATCTTCACTGCAATCCTCTTTCCCGTATTTCGCGCCCATATATGCAGCCCCTTCCCAACCCAGTCAGCATACACGTCCTGTGAGCTCGTTAGGAAGAGAGAGAGGCTCACGGGATAGCGCGACCGGCCGTGGATGGTGAGGAAGTTGAGGTCCGTGTGGAACCCGGCAAGGATCGTGTCCTTCTTGCCGTACTTCTGGAGGTCGCTCGCGGTGGGTGCGAGCAGGTGCGGGCTGTACGCATGGTCAGCGGTGCGCAGAGCGGAGAAGAGGAAAAGGGCACACCCGTATGCGCCAGCCTCTTTGAACACGCTGCGGTCCAGCCCGAACCCCACGGCCGCCATCTCCGCCACGCCTTCCACTCTGTACGCACGCACGTCAGCAGTTGTTTGCAAATACACGCTCCCGCACGCACGCATCCCTCATCCTCTCCCCCCACCGATTCAGCGTCTCGGGCCACTCGCAAGCAAACTCCTTCGGCACGACATTGGGCATGTTCAAGCTCGGGTATGCCGTCGCGTAGGGCGGCGGGGTCTGCATCTTCCAGAAGAACCTGCACTTGGGATCCGCCGCGTGTCCCGACACGTCCAATGGCCGCTCCTCAGGGGCGAGCTGGGCGATGACGGCCAGACAGGGGGCGGAGGAGGCGCATTTCGGCTTCTCGGTGTTCTCGAGTGTTACCCCGACTTGGTAGCCGACCTCGGGCCGCTCGTCGGCTTTGAGCAGCTGGGCGGGCTGCGAGAAGTATTCTTCGAGCAGGTCGAGGAAGGTCGAGTTCTCTGACTCTGTTACGCTGGGCGTTGGGTGAGATAGGGTGGCGAGAGAGGGAGGAGGGCGTACCGTGAGTCCCTGACGACCAGCGCACCGTACTCCACCAGAGCGTCAGAGGCGCGCTTGCACTCCTCCCTTGCCTGCTGCGAGTCGGCATCGTGCAGGAACACATCGAGGTTGACCACGGGGAGGGACATCGTTGTTCGTTGCGCGTTGGTCGCAGTGCAGAGCAGCAGAGGTGGTCGAGTCCCGAATCGCGGTCCCCTATCGCGCGCTGGGCACTTTATGGACCAGCAAAGCAGACTGTCTGCTCGGCCCCACACAGTCCCCTAAAGTCAAAAAAGGTCCCTGTTTCGAGTTGCCCAAGAAGACAAAAGCGGACGCGTGCCGTGGGCGACGGAGAAGAAGGAAGCTCGCTGTCACAGGCCCGGGGAACATGGCCGGGCGGGCGGGTCAGGGTCCCGTGGTACAGCACGCGACTGGGGCCCCAAGGCTCGGAGTTGCGGAGTATCACTTTAACAGGGAATGGAGATGGGATTCTGAAACTTCTAGTTCTGGCATATTAACGACACCAGAGAGTTTACTTTTACTCGAAATGGGATTTTGCTATCCATATTTGCTGTTGACGGCAAGCCCTCCTTCACCCAGTCACCGCCTTTTACACCAATATTTTCTAGGGTAGGACGGCCACTTCAAACCAACCTTTACTGGATTTTGGCTCCGGTTTGCTCAGGATAGGTTACAAAAGATGGTCTTCCGCGTCTGTAATAGCCTGTCCTAACCTAGGAACAGAGACCCGTAAAACGCGATGAATGGATGGTGCGTGAGGGCCCGTTGCGGGTCATTGACCTGGCCTAGGCCTCCCGGCAAGCTCAGACTATTGGCAACCCTATAGCTAATCAAGGCTCCTCAAATTCTTTTCACGGTCACAAAGAGCAATGTACATTTCCTGTAGCTCCTCAGCTCAAAACAGCTGCACAAACATTTCCCTCGCAGTGCCCTCTCACGGCCTCACTGTCCGCATCAACTATAAACGAAACCACAGCTCACAGGAACCGTCCCATCCGAGATCCTACCGTGCCAGCTGGCCCATGTTCCAGAAAGCCGTTGACCACGTTTACACTTTGGATTAAAACGTCACGAACTCCAGTTTCTGCAGCACTCCGCGACACTCCTCTGTACGACTGGAGATGCCAATCTCCTCGTAGATGGCTAAGCTTTGCCTAAAGTGAAGCTTGGCGCGTTCGAAATCGCCTTGGGTACCGGCGAGATAGCCAAGAGATCTGCCACAACTAGCAATCCCTAGCTGGTCAGCTATGAGCTCGAAGTCCGACCTAGCCTGCTCCAGATTCGACAGCGCATCGTCGAACCGATGGAGCATGCGCAGTGTCTCACCGATGCTCCTCGTACAGTGTGCGGCATGCAGCCGGTCGCCGATGGTCTCAAACTCTGCCTTGGCCTGCTCCAAAATATACAGCGCATCGTCATCCCGATTGAGCATGCCCAGTGTGTCACCGATGTCCGGCATGCAGCGTGCAGCACCCAGTCGGTTGCCGATGGTCTCGAATTCCGCCTTGGCCTGCTCCAGATTCGACAGCGCATCGTCATACCGATTGAGCATGCGCAACGTATTTCCAATGCTCTGCATGCACTTTGCAGCACCCAGTCGCTCACCGATGGTCTCGAACTCTGCCTTGGCCTGCTCCAGATTCGACAGCGAATCGTCATACCGA